>JADLZK010006920.1:0-43357 GCA_015847255.1 Hyparrhenia diplandra | reverse complement strand
AACTTATTACCATTTAATACAATGAGTTTTACACTTAGTCTCCTCGAAATCTCATGTTTGGTTTTGGAAATTGATGACGACACTTGTGGACTAATCCTTTGCTCTAAGTGTGTGATTTGAGAAAGGATTAGGTTGATGACAAGGAGCATGATGATCATGAACATGGACGATGATGGTGGACATGATGGATCGCCAAGCTCGGTGATCGGGCTTGAGAGAAACCCGGGAGATCAAGGCAAAGGTATACTTGATAGGGTTTTCCTTTCGGTGATCAAGACACGATAGAGCGTGTGATCACATTATAGGATAGATAGCCGACTATCAAGAGGGATGCCGCGACAATCCTTGCATGAAGTGCTTCTAGGTTCAATTGACTTGCATATTGTATTTAGGACATGAGAGCACTAACTTCGATCTTGCCTAACATCTCGACGTGCTAACATTGGTGATAACGTGATCATCTTGGACGTGTTGGCAACACATGGCAAGAGGCAAAGCAAGTTTGAAGCAAAGAGCAAAGAAAAGGAGAAGATGCAACCAAGTTTGTTTGACCTGGACGCTGGGCCGACTCGGCCGGACGCGACCGATCGTGGCTCCGGCCGATGCGTCTCGCGAGCTCCCGCGGCCGCGTTTTGGCCGGACGCGACCGGCCGAAAGCCGGACCGACGCCCGTGGTGACCGGATGCGCCGGCCGGACGACGCGGATGAAGGGGCCCGGCTATGGGCCCGATGCTTGTCCAGAAGCGACGGAGCACCGATCGACCCTCGACCGGACCGACCGGGTGGTTCCGGCCGCTCGCGTCCCCGGCCGTCTTGCCAGAGTAAATTTTTTGGAGCAACGGCTCCATTTCGAGAGGAGCCATATATATACTTGGATGGCGGTTCATGGCACTCTCTCTTGCACATTTGAACACTCTAACTTGCTAGTGAGCTTGTGAGACTCCTCTCCACTCATCTCCTCATCACTAATTCGGATTCTTGGTGAGATTGAGAGAGATAGAAGTGCATTGCTTGCATCGGTTGCATTTAGAAGCACTTCATCCTTGGAGAAGCCGCGGGATTCTTGTTTTCTTGGGAATTTGCCCTGTTCCCTAGCGGCTTGGAGCAAGAGGCGGTGTTGAGCTCAAGTGGAGCTTGTTTGAGGCCACACCGGGTGGTGATTGTGAGGGGTCGTTCCTTACCCCGCGGAGATTCGCGAAAAGGAGCACTAGTGGATTGCTCGTGGCTTGTTGGACCCTCTTGTGATCGCTTGCTTGAGCGCCCATAGGGGTTTTGGCACCGGCCATTAAACTTAGCACACGTCAAGTGAGTGTGTCGCCACAACGAGGACTTAGCGTCTTGCGGCAAACACGTGAACCTCGGTAAAAATCATCGTGTCAATTGTGTGCTTGCTCGTTGGAGATTTCATATTGATCACGGTGATTGGCTTCCACCTCTACACTTCATCGTCGGTATATCGATCACCCTCTCTAGCATTACTTGCTATACTTGTGTAGTTTTGCCTAGGTTGTTTAGTTGCTTATCTTGCTAGAATTGTTAGCTCCTAGTTGGTAAACTAGTTAGAATCGCTTGTTCACCTAGGAGTAATATAGCGACCTAGCTTTTGTGTGGACTTAGAGATATTAAAAATATCATCTTTTGCTTGTGGCTTGCATAGATAGATTGTAGCCCCGCTCATTTAGCTTCGCCTCCTTATTTACTAATCCCGATGCTTAGTGTTGTTGCAAATTTTTTTAATAGGCTATTCACCCCCTCTAGCCATCGGGACCTTTCATCTCCTCGACCACATTCTCCTCCCCTCGGGGGCAAGATTCGCGGAGATCTCACTCCCCATTGGAAACACGAGTTTCAACAATATTTTTGTATTTAACTTGAATGCAATAGGTGTACTTGTCAAAGAAAGACATTCAGGATTGTATTTTTTTTCTTCATTTTCAAAGACATGCACAGCGATGACTATTGTCTGAAATATGGTTCCACAGCCGATTCGTTGTTGGACCAGATCAAACTGATGAGACCAAAACCTTGTCGAGAATGAAACCACGATCCATTAAGTCTCTATCAGGACTTTCATACCATGCACATGTCATCCTGTACATGTAATTATTCTTATATAGATATAAGCAGGTCTCATATGGAGATTATAAGTACACAGATGCCAAAAAAAGCTATCAATACTAGATGGCGAAAACCATACTAGATATGGAGAACAGAATAGCAACCAGAAAACTAAGACTCCCAATCTACTAATCCTCAATCTTCTAACCATATATGGAGAACACAATAGCAAGTACCAGAAAACTAAGACTCCCAATCTACTAATCCTCAATCTTCTAACCATATATGGACAACACAATAGCAAGTACCAGAAAATTAAGACTGAAAAAGACTCCAAATCCTCCAAGGACGCCTCCTACACACGCACCTATCCACAGCCCGACGAGCGACCCGATGAGATACTCGATCACAGTACAGGCGTGAGAGGGCGCGCCACCCATCCGGATGCGCAGGACCTCTGACAACGACGTCACAAGCATTGCGGTGAACGCATGCACCATGACAAGAACCCCCGGAAGAATGTGAGCTTGGAGGGGGCGGCATGCGGAGGAGAAGGTGGCATCGTTGTTGGAGACGCGAGCACCAGAGACGCGACAAACGCCAAAGCGCCGGATGGCGACGGCAAAGACGTCCGCCGCCCCCCACCACATGGTCGGGCGCCGAAGCTTGGCCACCGCCTCTCCCCGTGGCAGATCCCAGGCGCCATCGCCACCAACCAGAGGGCCTCGGTGTTCGCCATACCTAAACTTTTCGTGTTAGGTTTCAATAGGTTGCGGGACAAACATAACGAGAAATGTGGGGTTGGCAAATCGGGGTTGGCAAACGAACCCGGTGGAGGGGATGCGATCCGGGTACGACATACGCGAAGGACGGGACCAAGGAGGGTCGAAGGCGACGATGAAGGCGTGCGGACTCGTGGACGGGCTTCGCGGCGCGAAGGCGACGAGGCATCGAATGGAGGCTCGAAACGGCGTCGTCGATGATGAAGGGGCTCGATGGCGAGGTTCGCGCGTCGCCGGGGGCGGCGGCGCCGACGGACCGAACGGGAACAAGAAGCAAACGGCCTCCTTATAAAGGAGGAATCCCCTAGGTGTCCGTGGGGCCTCAAGTCAGTGAGGTTGAGAAAGCACAATTATAGATAAATCCAGCCGTTAATATTGACACATCATCGATCCGTGGGCGAGGCTGAATATTAGCCGTCCATCATTTGGCTCTCTCAGGGAACAGGGAGGGGACAGGCAGGGGACAAGGAAGAGGGCGCGCTGCGAAACGACACGGGCATGCGGCTTTTCTTTTATTTTATTTTTATACGGGAATTTTTCGATCGGTGCGGGCCAAGGCCCAGAGCAGGAATGGGCCGGACCAGCTGTGGGAGGGAAAGGGAGTTGAGGTTATCTCTTTTCTTTTTCTCCATTTCCTATCCTTTTCAAACTAAAATTCAAAAGAGATTTCAAATACAAATAAAATTTTTAAAATTATTTTATGGATACTTTCTAAGATTTAAAAATAAAACTTAGCTTCTTTCACAAAAACCTTCGTAAATTATTTATTTAATTAGATAGAGCAAAAATCAATTTGAATTTACGTCATACTTAATAAATTCGTTTTTCACTGAATAAAAATAATGCAACTGCATGAATGCAGCATCCCACAAATTAATTTCTTGAAATTTGTATTTTGCACACTTTAAATTGCTAAAAAGCCTAACTATATCTTGGAAAATTTAATAAAATTCATTATTTTATTTTGTGAAATTATTCACAAACCCAAAATTAGAACTTTGGGGGTGTCACAACTGGCTAGGTGTTCTTTGTGGTTGCCCATGTTGATCTACTGGTGAGAGCGCCCGTTCTTCGTTGTGGAAGTCTCGAGCTAACCGTTGTCATTGCTTGAAGTGAATCCACACAGTTGTTCATCAATCCCTGTAGAAGAAGGATCAAACGATTCTCGAGACAATGATGTCTGTTATGTTAATTTCTTATATTTTCCAAACCTATTGACTCAACTAGTTTACTTTTCAAATTGCTAGCTTGTGATTCTTAGATTATGTTAATTTCTTCTATTCTCCGAGTGGACTAATAATACTTATGTGTATTTTCTCTAAATTATTTAAGTGAATGGTTTTGTTTGCAACAGTACCGCAGGTTGGTAACATGTCTCCTTTCCGAGTTTATTTATTCAGCACATTCCATAATTCCGATGAGTACTATACATAAATTATAATGGGATGTGAAGGGTGGAGAACATTGATGGAGTTTATCATTTGATTAGGAATTCGCAGAGATATATGAAATGAGTTTTAATTGAGACTGAGCATGATCGCTACTTCAAGATTAACATGGTTAAAAATGATGGATATTACTCGCTCCATGGTGGCTGGGAACTTCTGCTGGCTTCTAAAAATCTAGAGCGGCAGACGCTTAGGTTTGAGATGGAAACCTAGGGAATCACCAGATACTAGTTCAGGGAGTCTGGAGTTCTGGACATGACTGCACCAATGTCTATGGTATGGTAAGATACTAGTAAAGTGTGAGTTCTTATGGATGAATGTGCGGTTCGAATGGCGAAATGCAAGGACGAATTGGGTGCCATGCTGAAGAGTTTAATGACAAAGAAGGTGGGATTTGCTTAACTCCAATCCTGTCTTGAATTAAAAATGGTTCTTATTCGATTATGCACACAGGTTGACAGAGCTGTTGTGGAGGCGGAGATCGAGAGAGTGGCTTGATGGAATGAGCACATGAAGCATGAAACCACGATCCATGAAGTCCCTAGTGAAGATCTATCTAGTCGTAGCTGATCAGTGCCATGGAGCGGTCCTCCATTGCCACCGTCCTTAAGGGTTCTCTCTTCATTTTCAGTAGGTTGGTGACCGTCCTCCACAACAGTTTCCAGGAACGGTGGGAGCAAGTGTCCATCTTTGCAGCAAGCCTGATGATCGTAAATCCTCGTAACATTTCAGCGCTCGGTGAGTGTGGGCGAAGTGAGGTGCCACACGATCCCATGCATTCCCAGCTAGCTCCTCACTTTGCTGAGAGAGCCGCGCCAGTGCACCCGGCGGCGGCGGCGGCGAGCCGGCGACCACCAGATAAGCGGCGGCGGCATCATTGGACGCTGACGATGACCGGCCGACCACTGTTTGCGTTTGGCTTACGCACCCGTGACCCGTACGTCCATTCAACGACATAAAACAGAAAGCATGCATGTTTTTTTTTTTTTTTTTTCAGAGAGGCATGCAGAGACCAGAGGAATGTATTGGTAGTTCGTTCGTGCATGCCGACATGTGACAATTAGTTTTAGATTCCAACGACGACAGTATCCATGGAGAAATGAGAGCCATTGGTTCCCTTTCATTTTCCTTGGCTACAATACTCTGCGTCGGAGCTGACTCATCATCGGCCACCTGCTCAACAACCACAGAATGTTTGCAAGCCTCAATAATCGCAGCCCTGGCCTGACGAACTCAACTGCACTGCACATCGCCGGCCAGCGGCCAGCTATCTGCAGCTGCAGCCACTGTGCCATTTATATTTAAATAAAACAAACAAACAAATGACCCAATCCATCCAACAAATCTTCCCTCACGAAATGCTAGTTTAGTTTTCTAAGTACAGTTTTCCTATGCATCTAAACGTGAAGTAATTTAGGTATATGAAATAATAGCAAGTACTGTATGCTGCAGTTGCTATCAGATCGAACTGGACATATATACTAATATAGTGCAAAGAGGCCCCACACACACTTGCCCTAAACTAAGCATCATTAGCCCTGTGATCTGTGTATGTATGTATGTATGTATGTATAGTACTATAGTATCACTGGCAGCAAAGCTCCAAACTAATAAGCACAAACCCCACTCCGAAACCGTTGCTAAGAAGCTCGCCCCTGAATTACATCCACACAATCAAAGTTCTAACCACGCACACTCTGCAGCACCAGCGAGCGCTTTGATCCTCCTCCGGCGCTCCACCTGTGCACCCCCTGAGACGCCGCCACGTGTGCGCGTGCTGACTCGGATCCACGCACCTGTGCAATGGCACGGCGATATTTTGATTCGATTTTATCCACTCCAGGGCCCCACGCGTGATGACAGATTGCAATCCGATTGGGGGATTACGAGCAAAGCGTCGTTGATGGTGATTAGATTACTCCAAAAAAGTGCAAGTGGAGGGGAGGGAAAGGTCCGTTTGTGGTATCTTTTTTCCCTTCTGGTGGGGGGTCGTGGGGCCCAAAAGTGCAAGGAACTTTCTTCATCATGACTTGGCACTCACGGCTAGCTAGGACTGTTTCTGTGGCAGTTGTCCATGATGCACTTTGTTTTTCCTTTTTCATTTTCAAATCGTCTCTATCATCAATATAAACCATATTATATTAACCTCTTCATTCCTATGTTACTATGCGGCAGGGCCTTATGGCCACGTCTCCCCAAATCTGTTACGTATTATATGCATATGGGGCTTTCTTTGGTTGCGTTGGCGGGGAAGGAAAATTATGCCTACAGGTTCAGTAGTATCTTTGTTGGTTTTTAGTCCTCATTGTGTGGGAAACAAATTTATCATGATCATGTTAATAATTCCTTGCTGACATGTTTGCCTTAGATTATTAGGCTACTATAGGCATACTCCTTAGCTCAGAATTGTTTTTTTTTAGCCAATGTTTTATCAAATCCCATGGTGTTTACATAACGTAGACCCACACATAATATATTACATTCATTGGATGTCTAAGAAAGTGTAGTACTGCTATCATGTTGACATGAGGCTCTCTGGTATATAACATGTATGGAGTTATATAAGAGATCCATTATGGTCGTCGAGCATACATGGCAGTAGGGGAGCGTGAGTGTGTGACACACTGTCATAATGTTAGGGCAGTGGGCAAGATCACACCAACAAAACCAAGACATGTAGCATTGTGCCTTGTATTCCTTTGCTTCCCTCCTAATGAAAAATGTGTGTGCGACCACGTACGGTAGCTCAAACATTAAAGAATAGGTAGCCCTTACTATTTTTTTGCTAAACTAGATGTTGATCGAGCATCATTTAATTCATGAATTTTAAAGGGATGTTCCTACAATTATTACAAGAAACAATATTAAAATGAAAATCTTTAGGTAAGGGTTAGCGTGACCATTCTAGGCTTTCACATGGTATAAGACTAGAATTGGCGTGTCTAGGACCGAAAGGCAAGAAGCAGGGCTAAAGCAAGGCTCTCTTTACACCAAGGCGGCAAGCGATGCACAAATAATGGGTTCGTTAGATTCTGGCTTCATTAGATTTCTCGCTCCATGAACTTTAGGATCGGCCCAACCCTTAACAACCGGGAGGGAAAAAACAATCAGTACTTAAATTTGCTCAGTATTTAAGCTGAACAAAAGATCAGCCGAACTAAATTAATTGCAGTGAACTGAAAAGTGCCGGCTTTTGGTTTTAATTATTGTGGCCGAAAGCTACATCTGATGCTTACAATACCCAACACCAATTATGTTTCAAGAGGTGCTACATTGGAGGAGTACGCCTAGGTCTTAGGTAGCTGCTTGTCTCACCAAACAAAGAAACTCAAGCTCAACTGCTTCTGATGTGCTGAAATTCCTAATAAAGTCCAGTTATAGAAAAAATTTCAGATATATCATATTTCGAAACCAGATATAAATCTTTCTCCGTTAAACCCTGTCAAGAATTGTAATTTCAGTAGTTGTGGTACCTAAACTCCTAGTACAGCAGGCAACAAACTGGGTCAATGTTCAGAGAAGTACTGGTTCAAAAAAAATGTTCAGAGAAGTACTATACTCAGGAGCTGGTGGCAATTGCTTTGCGTTTCAGGGAGTTTGTGGTCAGAGAAGTCGAGCATAAAATGCGCACGCACTTCTCCCATCTCCCTCCTCCGGCTCCTCCTCGCGTACACCACGTCGCTCTCTGGCTCTCTGGGTTGTGGCTCCCTGGCGCTACAAACTCCAAAGCACACGCTCCGCACGAGCAGTTGGAACAAATTCCACAACACAATTCTTGGCATCCGGTGCCAAGCTTCTCCCTCCGGGCTCCGGCAAGGACATGTACTAAAGTCGCACCATCCACCTCGCGCTTGCTGCTCTGCAAGTGACAGGGGATCGAGTTCTTGGAAGCGGATTCGGCGCCCTGCTGGCTACCGGCGCGCGCAATCTTTTCCACGGAGGGGAGAGACAGTAGTTGCGACTGGAGGCTGCGAAAGGGAGCATGGGCGCGGGTGCGTCGGACCTGGCGGCCGTGGAGCCCGGCGGCAGGTCGCGCGCGCCGGGCTGGGCGACCTCCCGGAGCTCTGCGCCGCGGAGGTGCTGCTCCGCCTCGGCGCGCCGGATATATGCCGGCTCGCGGGGCTCAACCGCGCGTTCTGCAGCGCCGCGGCCGCGGACTTTGTGTGGGAGGCCAAGCTGCCGGGGAACTACGGCCGTCTCCTGCGCTTCGTCGATGACGCGGTGGAGGGAGGGAGTGCCCGAGATTGGAGCGCGGTGGGGAAGAAGGACGTCTTTGCGAGGCTCTCCAAGCCTGTGCCGTTTGATGGTGGCAAAAGGGTGAGTTTTCTCTAGTTTTTGTTTGAATTTGATCGGTGTCCTTCCATTTCGTGATGTTCATCAAAAGCTTGTTTCATTTTCTTCACTGTTAAGGAGTTTGGACATGGAAGTTTTATGAATTGGTAATTGTAAATATATATTATTGGTTTACTAAATCGATGCAAAAGGAAGTTTTTTCCCCAACAAGAAAAGAGAAGGTTTATGGTAGTTCTCATTGAATTTTGTTTGCAAAGAAAGACGTCCAATTTTGGTTCATGGAATTTTCAATTGCGCTTATTAGGTGGTTACCGGCCTTCGACTTTGATATTTCTGTTCTATGTACTACAAAATTGTCGGTTCTTGGGGAGCTACGAAAATTCGTATAAGAAAAACTTTCTTTACCATGGACTAGTGAAAAGTATTACTGTGAGGTTTCTTGCTTTGTAGGCAAGCAAAATTGAATATGGCACATGCTTTGTTCGCAGATATGTTTTTCAACGTGTACTTTTCTGCTTTGTGCTGCAGGAATTCTGGTTGGAGAAGAGTAAAGGTGGGATTTGCATGGCGTTGTCGTCCAAAGCGCTGGTCATTACAGGGATTGATGATAGAAGATACTGGATTAACATGCCAACCGCTGAATCTAGGTAAATATGAACTCACTTTTTTCCCCCCTTTGTTCTACTTCTACCATATTGAAATTTCTCTCCGTCTTGTTTTTGTCGACCAGTTAGGATTGTTGACGTCTCTGCCTTGTATATTGTCGGATTGTAATTAATATCTTGTTGCGATAGTTGAGAATAGCAGAAGTGGAGTAAAGTAAAACCTTTTATTCTTTTTTATGATTGACTTGTATTAATGAAAAACTAAATTCGGAAATGAATATTATGGTAGCCGCTACACTGATGAGGTAAGCATGGACGCTAGCAAAAATTGACAGGAGATAATTGGTACTACTTGGTAGAGAACAGCACCGTGTGTGGGTCTGAAATTTCAACAGTTCTCTCTGTATTTCCTTCATTTTCCCTTTGAAGTCAGTGTTTTTTTTAGTACCGTCTGACCACCAGATTTCTCTGGCCTTGCAATTGCATGGTCAGCTACATAGGTATACTAGCTTCTTTGAACAGATAATGGCTCTGGCCTTGCATGGTCAGCTATATTTGGCACAAATAAATTTATAACTGCTGTGGAATTATCTGTGCGTGTGATTCACCTATTTTTGACTTTTTATACTATAGGAAACTTGAGCGTTTCTTTGGTATGGTCACATCCAATGAGTTAAAGAAATACCAGTCCAACGTGGCGACACCTAAGAAACACGTTTGCATTCATGTCTGAGGGCCACGCAGATCGTATGGCTTGTTTTTTGTACTCCTCATAAACAGCTAGTAGTTGTGGGCCTTACTAATGAAGTACTAACTGTCAACACGTACGTTGTTGTCGTTGATTAATTTCTTTTCCAACTTGGAGAACGTACACAATGTTCTGCATTCTATATGGTGAAAATAATCTGAGCCATGCCTTCTGTTCTTGATCTGCAGGTTCCAGTCCATTGCATATCTCCAGCAAATCTGGTGGTTTGAGGTGGTTGGAGAGGTCGATTTCTGCTTCCCTGCAGGGACCTACAGTCTCTACTTCAGGCTCCATCTTGGCAAGTCTTCAACACGTTTTGGCCGCCGTATTTGTAGCTCGGAGCAAGTCCATGGCTGGGACAAGAAGCCTGTGCGGTTCCAGTTCTCCACATCGGATGGCCAGCATGCCGTGTCCCAGTGTTACTTAGATGAACCTGGAAGCTGGATCTTGTACCACGTCGGTGATTTCGACGCATCAAGCTCTGAACTCAAGCTGAAGTTCTCACTAGCTCAAATCGACTGTACTCATACAAAAGGTGGTCTGTGCGTCGATTCAGTGCTAATATATCCCAAGGGCTTTGAGCCAGAAAGGGTGATCAAGGCTCGGAAATGAGTGTGCACGCCTGATAGAGTCACTGTACATTAGAGTTGTATAGAAATATAAGCGGCCTGCCATTTTTAACATGGGCTAATTGTATGTTATGAAAGTATGTATACATAGTACACTGATTTTTTTTGTTTGATAGCATCAGTGTGCATTAGTTTGCCCTTTCTCATAGTGATCATGGCGCTGACTGCGCCAAGGAACCTGTATGTATTGAGCTTTTGAGTTCAGGTACCTCTTGTGGTCAACATAGTTTCAGTACTTGGCGAATTCTTTGCAGTGTAGTTGCCCCATGTCTTAACTCTCTAGTGTCACTGTCCTTTTTTTTTCTTGCAATAATTTGAATGTTGCAATATCGAAATGGGCGAGATTATTGCAAGGATCCAAAATTGTTCCGTTTTAGAGTTCAAGGTGAGGAACATAACAAAGCCAGCACAGCTCAGTGTGTTTTTTGAGGGCAAATGCCACAGCATGAAGCACATATACCACTATATACTGGAAGACAAAACAGAACAGGTTTCACAACCATGCACCTCAGAGCAATGCTAACTTCCCCTTTCTGATCGCCCATCTCCCACTAATCAGCTCCAAATCTTTGCTGCATATTACGATACGACACAGATTGTTATAACTTGCACCGTTTTCACCAGTGGGGGCAGTGGCAGTGGCTGATCATTGACATAGGTGTGTGTGTTTGTGTGTTTTTTGGGGGTGCCAAGAGCACAGGAGTAGGTTTTCAGGCGCCAAATCCTCCATGTAATTGTGAACAGGCCCAATGCATCTGGTAATTGATGATAGGCCCAATTCATGGCCAGGACTAATGTATTCAGGCCCATAGAGTCTAAACACCAAACGTGATCTTTATATTTTCTTTTAAAAAAAAAAGAAAAATACTCAACGTGAATTTGTCACCTCCTGACTGGTGTTTCTGTTGTTACTGAGCGTGCTGGCAGGTAGATGCGGTAATGCATTATACACAATAAAAATTTATATAGGGAAAATCTAATTAAAATCTAAGGTAAACAAATTCAATCGTCCAATTCAATCAAACCGGATTTCTCTAGAGTCCAACTCTATCCAATATGAATTGAAAAGTCGTAAACTTACATGCGCATAACTTAACTTTAATGTATAACATTCTGTGAAACCAAACTTGTCACTACAAATTTTATCTTAATTTTTTTATAACAAATTTTGTGACAAATTTTGTGATTATTATCTAAGACTTTGCTAACTTTATTCTAGACAATACATGTAAATCTAAAAACAAAGTTTATAAATATTCTAATAACGAGACATGGATGAGTCGTAGACGCAATATCGTAAGGATAAAAACAAAAAAAGTGGGCCATGTGAAAATCGTCACACGTGGACGACCGCCAATTAATATTTGCAACATGTAGTGGTCACGGTCGCGCGCAGCAACTTGCTTCGCTCGTGGGCGTATGGACAGTGAACCCATCCCGTGTCGGAGCCGAATAGTTCATTTCAAGCGAACAGACGCGTAAATGGAACCACTAATTGTTGTGCTTGGAGTTGCGCCGGGGCCTACATGTCATCAGTTTTGAACAAAGGAAAATTGAAGGGCTAGTCTGGTACCGTGGTACCAGAATCCTTTCACCTAAAACCGGTGTGCAAAACTGAACCACCCGACACGATCTTTGACCTCTCCTCTTTTTTTCCCCCCTGCAAATCACAAGAAGTCGTTGCATCGCAAAGTCTTTGACAGCGCAGTCGCATTGCGTTGGCGGGGCTGTTTGAATGCCAGCCAACCCTCGAGTTCTCGCAACGGCGCTTGCTCGCCACCAACGCACGGGTGGTCGCCGGTCCGGACCCCGGACGGGGCCGTCACGCCAAGCCAGAATAGCAACGCGCCGTAAAAATGCCACGGACGGACAACGACACGACACCACCAAAGGTAACAAACAACCGGGCCGCGCGCGCCCGGACACCCGACCGGACCGGCGGGCGGAGTCGTTTCGTCTGGCGGCCGCAGCCGGTTCCAGCCACAGGTTTCCCACCCGCCCGCGCCGCGCCGAAAGCCGCGGCAACGGTGACGCGGCAGGCCGCGAGGCCCTCGGCCCCTCCCTCGCCACCCGCGTCCGTCACCCGGAAAGCGCCAGAAAACACACGAGCGACGCGACGCGACGAGAGCGAGACCGCCCCCCGCCCGTCCCACAGGTAGGTTTGCAAAATCGGCCACGCAAAGGAACGGCGCCCCGGAACTTGGTTCCGTCGGTTCCCCTTCCTTCTCCCACGTCTGCCGTCCCTTCCTCCACCGTCCTCCAGCGCCCCCCGGAGACGGCACACGGCACACGGCACCCGGATCTGACCAAACAACCGTCCAGGTCCAGGCAAGAGGCCGGCCTTCTCCCGACCGCGCGCAACAACCTGCTCCGCCTGTCCCGTGCCATCGATGAGGGCGGAGGCGGAGGACAGCGGTGGCGGGTGGGACTTCCTCGACTGGCTCGGCCCCGACACCTCCACCACTATCTTCGACCTCCTCGACGACCCCGCCGACCTCGCCCGCGTCTCCGCCGTCTCCCGCTCCTGGCGCCGATTCGGTGAGCCTCCTGCCTGCCTGCTCACCAATTCCCTTCCCTCTTGTTGTTGGGCCCTTCCATGATCGCTCAGCTCCGCTGTTTCCCCATCCCATGCAGTGATCGAGAACAAATTCAGCAAGAGCCTTTGCCGGCGGATATGCCCGGAGGTCGCCAGCTTCACCAGCGCGGTCGTGGTGACCCGTTCCCCGCCGCCACCACCTTCCGCCGCGTCCGCGTCCGAGTCCAGCAAGGACGCCGAGTGCAGGGACCGCGAGGGGGAGCACGCGGCCTACTCTTACCTGTCCGGCGCGCTCGTCACCGCCAAGCCCGCCACGGACCTCATCATGCGCTGCGTCGGCGCCTCCAGCACCGACTTCTTCCCGGACGAGACCATAGAGAACACGCTCGTCCCGCATGAGCGGACCAACCAGGGACACTCCTACTGGTCCAGCGGCGGCAAGGACGACCCCGACGTCCCCGAGAGCTTGACCTACAGGCTCTCCTCTGATCTCTGCGTCATTCATGAGATCAGGGTGCGCCCCTACAAAGGTGAGTGCGCCTGCGTGCGTGCCACTGATTTAGGCTGTCCGCAAGTTTCCAATGCATGCCCAGCTTGGTTTGCATTTCAGGGAGATTGACTTATCCTGTGAATTTCGTTGCTTCTGCCAGCTGCTTTTCAGTATGGCCATCCTATTTACTCTTCCAAGGCAGTGAGAATCCGGCTGGGTCATTCCAAGATCGATCCTGCATCAGAGACTTTCGTTTCTCTTGAGAATGAGAACCTCATGGCCATCGCTGATGAAAACTACACTTGGATGTACACGTCGCCAGAGTTTCCTATGCTTCAGGCGAGTTAAAGCGCTTCTTTCTTGTCTTCTCCACCTCCTGCTGACTCTTCTACCCACGAGCAGCTTCTTTTATGATGATACATATCCGACACAGTAAATTTATACTTTATTATGTCCCATCGTGGTCACTTCATTCCTCAGGGTTGTTAAAATATATATATAGATGCTGCACTTTTGACAATTTTTAGCCATCTGTTTGGAATATACTACTAGAGATATCATTCTTACCCTGTGCAAGGTAGGCAAGTGCTATTATTGGTTTTACTACAGTTTTGAATAGAAATATCAACTTTCTGGTCATTATTGTATTCACTTTCAAAGATGGAACAGCTTAGGTTTTTCATTTTTTAGCACCAATGCACTGTTATTGGGTCTGTTCACTTCCCATGCAACCCAAAAAGCAAACCCAAAAAGTAGTTACAATACTAGTCACATCAAATCTCTTTATGCATGTTTAGAGCATTAAATGTTGGGAAACAAAATAACTAATTGCACAATTTAATTGAAAAGCGCGAGACGAATCTTTTGAGCCTAGTTAGTCCATAATTGGACAATAATTATCAAATACAAACGAAAAAGTACTACAAAGAAATTTAACCCAAAATATTTCACCAACTAAACACCCCTAAGAAATGACACTTCAGTCCACAAATTGGTGTTGTGGATTGTCTATCATTTTATTTACGTACAGTAGTATGAGTATCTCACTGGTCGAATAGTCTAGACAAACCGGGCTTTGTACTGATTATCCAAGCATTGTATTTCTCTTTCCTTGGTTTCAACTGAAATTCTTCGAGCGGGTCGCAATTCAAGAATCAGATATGCCCTTCCGATAGACCAGAAACTCGAGGATGGCCAAACCATAGAATTTTCCTACTCTGTTGACAAGATTTGAAACAGCGCCGCTTTTTTTTTTTTTTTTTGGAAGAATCAGGAGAGGTAGCCCCGTACTAGTTAATATTTATATTGTATTTAATAAAACAAGGAAAAACAGTTGTGTCCAATTAACAGAATTCAGGAGACAAAAAAAAAGAGACAAAGAAGATATACAAAAGATTTCAATTGGTGCTCTTGCTATTCTTCTATAAACGGAAAAAAAATGTTTCTTCTTCGTTCTATGGATAACCAGAGCAAACTCTTTCTTGTAGAAAACACAACAATTTGATATAGACAGCAGAATTCCTTGAAATTGTGGTCATTCCTTGCGACCCAAATGCTCCAGCTCATTAGTATGATGATTTCCATGTAGAAAGGGACTCGAATTGTTGTTTGAAACATTCCAGAGTGACAGAAGGTTCAACCTCAGTGTCAACACTAAGATGAAGACTGAACCAGCAAGCTTGCGCGAAGTCCCACTCCGCTGCATTTTTTTCAGAGATTGCAGATTCACTAGGTGGCTGTGGACTGAAATCGTGTTTTCGAGTGCTGCCGAATAATAAAGATGAGGCAAACCTGTGGATCGTGGCAGGAGCAAAACACCTCTCTTGTTGTTTTTATCTTTTCTGACCTGAGCTTCTCTCCTGTTTCTTGTTGCTCATTTGTGTGCGGCTGTTTTGTTGCTAGGCTGAGCCTTCCTTGTAGACTCTTCTTGTACAGTGCCCCAGGACTCCCTTTCTTTTTAGTATTTAACTGGAGCTCTCCGTGGATCTGTTTTACTAAATAGATGATTTGGCAACTTTACTGACTGTCATCTTATTTTGGTGTGATAGGAAAATGTGTTGCAAACCTTCAAGCTTCCACGCCCTGCCCTTTGCATTGGTGGTGTAGTGAAGATTGAACTTCTGGGGAGATTACAGAAACAATCTACAGATGATAAGTATTACATATGGTGAGTTATTAATCTTCTAATGTCTAATGTCAGTGTTGGTTGGTCACCTGTTTTTCTTCATGGTTCTCTTCACACACGGTGACAATGTCACGTTTCAATTCCAAGAAGGAAACGTGCATGGGCTTCTAATTTGTTATATAAATTTTGAGCTTGCATATATGTACAGTTTCAAGCTGGAGTAACTAAAGGAGTGTGCTACTTATTTTCACTGCTGCCTAAAAAGTAGTTTGTCTTAACATTTTCTCTGTGGATTTAATTATCTTTCCTGTAATTTTGTCCTCATCCTTGTGTCAAAGCATGTTTTATGTATGGCTTTTCTGTGTCATCTCGGCGACGTTAACAGCTTTTTTTTCTTTTTGCGTGTTGACAGTGTCTGCCATGTCCAAGTGATGGGGCGCTCGCTTTCACCAGATTTAATGATAGACATCTCTGATCGTGCTGATTACTCAAGCCTCAAGTATTTACCAGGTGCCGGTAACTTGTGCCCAGAAGAACTACTGAGCAGTGACTCCAAGGACTCATCAGACTGGCACTCGCTTGTTTCTAGGTACAGGCAGATGAGGCAAGTGGAGATGATGTATATGCTGCTTGGACCTGTGCAGTTTGCGGATGAACTAGACGAAGCTGAGGATCATGCTCATAATATTCTGAACCTGTTGTAGGCTTTGCTTTGTTTTATCTGAGCCGGGTCTTGTGTATCCTAATTGAACGAAGTTTGTTCTGATAAAAATAGCGCAAAAAGATTTGTGTCATTGTTTCGGTCCTAGTTTTTGAGCTCTTCTTGATCTTGATCATGGCATAGACGAAACATTTTGCAAATAGTGCATTCATGTTTTGCATGTAGCCCCTAATTTTGTGTTTTTCAAAAATGGGTACTGTGCATTTTTTTTTTCCTAAAAGGACACACTCGAGCCATCGATATCAGGGTTTCGTATTCGTATCTCAGGTTTGATGAAAAAACATACTTTGCCTTTTTTTCAAGTAATAAATACCAGTATTTTGCGAACAGATCGAATCTGTATCGCGATCAGACATTTTACTTTTTGTTAGGCTCGGTCGACGGCAATTCGCCGATCCGACGTACGCGTCGCGGCCGTCCACGCCAATCCACAGCTATCAACTGGAGCCATGAGTGCGGTGGGACGAGCGTTCGGCGAATGGGTTGTCACCGGAGCTGGTGCCGGAAGGACGTGCAGCGGCCGCCAAAGTCTTTGGCAGGACGGACATGTTCTTCGGAACAGCGTTAGTCCCACGCCGTTTCTGTTGAGACTGGAGTGTAAAAAGGAATTTGGGCTGGGCTGTTGCAAAGCAATTTGCTTGAACTGCATAGCCCTCCACATTGCCTGCCATACGCAAGCTGAATTACACAGTATCCATTACAAAGCATCTTGAACTGCTTTATTTTTTTTTTTTTTCACGATTGGGCCATTCACCGGTTCTTCTTTCTTGAAGTGCTGATGGAACTTTCTTCTAAACAGTACCATATAAAAAAACTTCCTTCTAAACAGCATGTGCCGAGGAAATAGAATCCGATACTTAACTACTCCATTCATTGTGTTTGCTTGTGCTACCAATACCTGTATATCTATGTGACCGTTTTGTGACTCTTCCTAAAATTGCGTTCAGTAGGTAGTCTGCATAAGCCTTTATTTTTCAGAACTTTGTCATGTTGGTTGCGACGTCAGATGATGTCGGCCTTGACTTTCATTTTTTTTTGTATTGGTAAATAATCTTGTTCACTACAAGAACTTCTCTAGCCCAAAAATCAAATTCTGCCAAAAAAAGAGAGTTAGGAAACCATAGAGAGTGAGGTGACCCTGTGGTCAGAACTCATGAATTCCAAGGTTACCTTCAGCCGTACCACCTTCCGTATTGCCAGGATTAGTCCTGGCATCAGGCATTGAACATTTGCAACATCATGCCGTAAGGTGTAAATCTGAAAGTGTTGTTCGAGTAATGCGGTCAATTCAGTGTATTCTTTTTTCAGACAAACATATCAGTAGAGGTTACCAGTACCTCTCCTGGGCCTGAGAAGTTGATTGATGTGCTGGAAACAAGACCAGGGAGAACCATACTATGCACACGCACTCCATCTTCCCCAAGTAGTTGGCCTCTGGCCTTTATCAAAACACTAGTCGTTAGTCTGTTGATTCTTTGTACAGGTGAAAAAAAAAAAATAGCTAGAAATACACACAAAGGAAGGTGTTGTTTTTTATGGCATTATAGGAAGGTATAACTGCAAAATAGTACATTGTTTTTGTCGACACTTACTAGACTACTGGAATCCATATCTTCCCTGTTGTAAATCTGACCAAGATCTGATATGTTATTTGCAATCTGTATTGCATCTTGCGATGGCAGATCCTGTCAAAATTAGTATATCAGTCTGCAGATCCCTGATGTCATAGACAGGTCGAAAACTTGGTTGCAGGGCACATATTGTTAGCTGTGACAAATGGTTGTTTAAACTTGTCAGAAACACTTCATACCGATGGGTTAGGTCTTGATTCAACAATCTCAACATTGCTGTAGTGGAACGAGGCCTGTATAGCAGCTTGTTGAAGGAGCACGGAGCCGATTGATAATGTTGGCGCAACCAAGCAACCCTAATCAGGAAACCACGGCATAAAGTTGGCAAGCTTAAATGGTAATGGCGGTGTGAATTGCGTGACAGTGGCAACTTACCATGCTTGCCTTCTCACAAAATGCTGACAGTTCAGTTACTGTATCTAACTCAATTTTTGGAACGTAGACAACGCTGCTTAAACCAAACGCCGCTGCCTGCTCATGTTAAACGATTTCAAAGAGACAATCACCATTAGTATATTTGATATTGACTTGCCAACATGAAAATAATCTGAAACAGTCGCTGAAGAGTCTAGACATGATTAGCTAGGTCGGTTTTTTCTTCAGTTGTGAATGAATGACACTTATTCATGTTTGTCTGTGTCTTTGTCAGGATCTCTGAAACGCATTGCTCACGCGCTCCCTGAATTAGTTTGCTGCTTGATACCCCTCTGGGACTTGCCGATGATTGATGCGTGTGAAACCAAAACCATACAGGTTGAAATAGCAGTATTTATTTAGCTTTGGACTTAAAGCGCCTCGCCATTCATTGTATTCAGCTTGTATATCATTTTCCATGTTGTAGGTGGGCAATTGACATACCTGCTTGACATTGTCATAAACAGCTGAAGGCTCGCTGAAATCGACAACCACGCCAGTTGCCCTCGACTGGAAGAAGAGAGACAGTGCAGTTAGCCAAAGAAGAAGGAAGGCAGCCTCAGCCCCGAGCGAGGTTTGTATTGTACTCCACCTGTGCTATGGAGCCTAGAACCATGGTAAGGTCGTTCAGCACAGGGATCTCCAACGGCTCGTCCATGCCACTTAACTGAAGCACGTACAAAACAATGCCAGCATTTTACAGCTCCACCACTTATCTGAACGAAGGGCGAGATCGAAGAAGCTGTGTTACCTGTCCTGCGTCCTCGCCAATGCACTGAGAATCGATTGCCCCTGCAAGTTCCATTCCCCTGGCCTTGCTCACCGCAAGAACGGCCGTCCTCCCGATCTCCTTGGTGGCCCCAACGATAACAACCTGGACGGCACCAGTGTGAGAAGCTGGCCGGCTAGCTTCTCCAAGAACACAGATGACCATGCAGAGTGGTGGAGTACCTTGATCGTGCTCTGGGCCGGCGGTGGCGGCGGCGGCGTTTGCTGCACGGAGCAGAGGACCTTGGCATTTCTCCTCCTCGCGGTGTTCCCGCATGCTCGGATCCGAATAGGATGGCATAGCGAAACCATCTTGATCGAGCTGGTGCTCTGTCAGTCGTCGCTCGTCAGTGTGTCCGTGCCGCCTTGCCCTCCCTCCCGTTTGCGTTTCCCAGTGTCCTGGCCTTATCTTATCTTGTCTCGTTGTCTGGAAGCGAGTGGCCTCAAGCCATTTGGCTTATATGCGTACGTAATACCAGAGAGAGCTTCTTGAGTTGGTCCCCGGCATTGTGTGTGCCTGCTTTTCTAGGTTAGGTTAGCACTGATGCTACTTTAATTGAATGCATGTAATGCATTTCGTGGTGGTGTTGTGTTGCGTGGACTTTAATCTCGGGTGTAACCCAGTGTCTACTTGATTCTTGATGCAGGTAGCACAGTGACTGGATGTTGACAAAACTTCATCCCCTGCTGCTGCCATGATGGCTGTCGGGCTATATATATAGCGGTGCAAGGTTGTCCAAGCTCTCCACCGCCGGCCGGCCGAACCCAACAACACAACGGACAGCAGCGAAAGACGACGGACGGGCCGAGATAGATACGGAACCCAACGTGCGTGTAGTGCAGTGCAGGCTCGGGGTGAGAGGGATTTGTCGGCCGGGGCCGCCGCACGCGTACGTACGTGACCGGCAAGTGAAGGTGAAGTGATGATCCGCAAATCATCCCGCTCACTCATCCACTTGTACATAGGAGTATCATCAGAGCAGCCCTTGTTCCTTGTGGATCAGGCCCTCACACACACCACCACCACCTGAGCTCAGTTGAGCTATACTAGTAGTCAACTGCTGCGCTTTTGATGATTGCAATCTGCTTGATCGCAGCTCTGCTGGGTCTGGGACTCTGCGTGGCCGTCGTTGCGGCGGAGAAGAGACGGCGGCGAGTCGGCATCGACGGCGGGGCAACCGGAGACGACGACGCGGCGGCGTGGGCCGGACTAAGCCAAGGGATTGGCGGCCAAGGTAATGGCGTCAACACCGCTTTGCATTTGCCTTGTTGCCTGCGCAGCTGTGCTAGTTCTGGACCATCTGGCAATAGTACGCTTTTGTGTCCGGTAGAATCTTGTCCGCGGCTGCTGTTCGTGCGTGGGCGGGCTGGCGTGGCTTTCTTTGCTTGCTTGTTCTTGGTCTTGGAAGGCAAGCATCATCCGCTTTCGCGTGCATTCGCCTTTCTACGAAACCGCATGCATGCTTCGATTCGCTAGGGGGCACGATACACTCCATCTTTTCGAACGAGCCCTTTCTGCATGATTTTTTATGAATTAATCCCTCCCGGAGGTAGGTATTAACACATTTTGAAACGAGCTAGTATACGTTTTTCAGAAATGTTAACCTAAACAAAATCCATGTAAATAAAGAGAGTGCAACATGTCGTGCTCTTGCCAACTTTTCGGAATCAACGCCGAGCACAACGTTACTCCAATACACAGAGATAAACAAGCCTCGTTTTTTTCTCAAGCGGATGAGAACAAAATGGCAATATGTACTGGTACTCTGTGTTGGATCGCCATCACCCACGGATTTAAAGAAGGAAAAAAAAAAGTACTGGCAGCACAGTGTACTTTGGTGCAGAATTTTGGTCTTTTCTTGTAGGGGTGCGCTGGTAATTCCGGCACCGGCACCGGCAGGAGTGATAGCGCTCGGTGAGGCAGGCAGGCACACACGCCGCCTCGATAGTCGTCTAGCCGACCACCCACCGGATATCTATCACCAGAAGCCTAGGGCGCCGCCCGTCTCCTTCCAAACCAACCCACCAAGGCCCGGCTCGGCTCGCCTTTGGATGCGATGCGCACGCCACGCGCACTCGAGTGAGCCGCCTGACCACCAAGACGGTCCAGACCCAGGCACCCGCTCAATGAGCCAAACCGAACGAACGAACGATGCGATGCGCCCCAGTGGACTCGGTCGCCGCTGGCTGATTCGGGAATCGGAACCCGGTGGCTGACATCGGGGCCCCACGCACCACGCCGCCTCCCTCGCGCATGTGCGCGTCGCCCGCCCAGTTGCCATGACGCGCCCACTCGCGCGTTATTTTATTTATTTATTATAGTCTGGCTAGAGCCGCGGTGGGGTGGCTGACGCGCGGGCCCCACCCATAGTACTCTGGCCGTTAATGATGGGGTCCTTATGGGTTCCGAGATCGGGAATGGGTTAACGCCGGCGTCGCACGAGCGCGCTCTCGCTTTTGCCTCTGCTGCGTCGTGACGGCGCCCCTCACTAACTTTTTACGCCGCCGCTCTTTCCTTTCCTGCTCACATATGGTAAGATTACATAAATAAAAAAATGGCAGAGGATCTTTAGAAAGCAAGTGGTCGTAGCAGTAGAGCTAATCCAGCCAGCAGCGGTTGCGTCACAATACGAGCTGACTACCAATCTTGCTCCTGTCGCCAAGCTAGTAAGTAGTAAAAATCTCACCCTGATCGTGGCATGATGGCCCATTGCTTCTTTTCTACCATTGCCGTGACTACTACTGCCGTGACACTGCTCTTTCGCCCCGTATCTATCCCAACAGCGGCAGCAGCCTCAGCAATCAGCAATGCCGTCGGTCTAGTAGGAGTAGGTACGCAGTGGCAACTGTCAAGTGGTACGTACAGTACTATGTGTATTGTACGCACGCGTGACTGCCTGGCACGGCCCGCTTCAGCAACCACCGTAGGGAACAGTGACACTACGGGTCCA
This sequence comes from Hyparrhenia diplandra, assembly GCA_015847255.1. Classification (NCBI taxonomy): domain Eukaryota; kingdom Viridiplantae; phylum Streptophyta; class Magnoliopsida; order Poales; family Poaceae; genus Hyparrhenia; species Hyparrhenia diplandra. The sequence goes on along the minus strand of JADLZK010006920.1, from coordinate 21,158 downwards.
CATGTGTCAGCCAGCGATTTTTTTACACTGTTGCATTCCGCTGACATGACGACGACCTTGTCCTTGGTGCCCGTCATTCGTCCTCATTCCCTCGAGTCCAAAACCATCCCAGTTTTTAAGTTAACCTCACATCATCACATGATTAATGACGCTTCATCATCAATAAACAAACAAGCAGGCCAAGCACAAGAAACTGGAAACGCAGACGTGTTTTTGTGACGACAAGCCCCCCTCGTAGTCTAGATCCCCGTGCCGTCTTGGCACTGGCACCCGCGCACCCCCGAACGGAATTGACATTCCACCCAACACGATCGTATGGATCACCAAGGAAAGGAACTTTGTTTACGAATGAAGAAGAAGACATCCATGTAATGTAATGTAATAGGAGTAGGCTACCGCCTTGCCGGTATCTTTCCATGGCGGAAATGCAACCACCACTAGTCGCCTTCTAGTTGTTCTTCACTCAGTAGAACTGGATCCAGTAGAATAGAATAAAAACAGCCGGACGGGGGTGACGGGGACGGGACGATTCCTTCCCCAGCTGCTGCATGCTGGTTTCTTCTCTAGTGTTTGTTCCCTTGTTTCTTTTTCCAGCCTTTGTTCGCTTCCACCTCCGTCCGTCCTCGTCTCAGCACCCCAGCCAAGCCGGCCACCTTCTGCGGATTTAGCTCCCAGTGGCTCAACTCGGACCACTGACCACTCTCTCCTCAACCACTCCAGATCACGGCGGACACTGGTGCATCAGCAGCAGCAGGCTCCAAGAAATGAGCTTCCGTGGGGGCGAGGAGGAGGAGGAGGAGACGGCGGAGGAGCTGCTGGAGCGCGTCCGGGGAATGGTACCGCCCGCGGCGACAGCGGCACGGGCGGCGCGCGGGTTCCCGGGCCGGTGGAAGGCGATCGCCGCGAAGCTGGACACGCTCCCGGCGTGCCTGTCCGACCTCTCCAGCCACCCTTGCTTCGCCAGGAACGCCCTGTGCCGGGAGCTGCTGCAGTCGGTTGCTGCCACGCTTGCCGACGCGGCCGAGCTCGCGGCGAGGTGCCGGGAGCCGCCGGCGGACGGGAAGCTGAGGACGCAGAGCGCCATCGACGCGCTGTCCGGGAGGCTTGACCTCGGCCTCCGGGACTGCGCGCTGCTCGTCAAGACCGGCGTGCTGTCCGACGCCGCCGGCCCGTCCCCGTCCCCGCCGCCCGCGGAGGCTGCGGCAACGGCTGTGGCGACCCCGTCCGCGGACGTCCGGGAGCTGCTCGCGAGGCTGCAGATCGGGCACGCCGAGGCCAAGAGCCGGGCCGTGGACGGGCTGCTGGACGCGCTGCGCAGGGACGAGAGGAGCGTGCTGGCGGCGCTCGGCCGCGCCAGTGTCTCAGCGATGGTGCAGCTGCTCACGGCGTCGGCGCCCGTGGTTCGGGAGAAGGCCGCCACGGTCGTGTGCCAGGTGGCCGAGTCGGGCGGCGACGCCTGCGAGGCGCTGCTCGTGTCGGAGGGCGTCCTGCCCCCGCTCGTCAGGCTGGCGGAGTCCGGCAGCCTCGTCGGGCGCGAGAAGGCCGCGCTCACGCTGCAGCGCTTGTCCGCGTCGTCGCCTGACGTCGCGCGCGCGGTCGTCGGACACGGTGGCGCCGGCGCGCTCGTCGAGATCTGCCTGACGGGGACTCCGTCTCCCAGACCGCCGCGGCAGGCGCGCTCAGGAATCTCTCGGCGGTGCCGGAGGTGCGGCAGGCGTTGGCGGAGGAAGGAATCGTCCACGTCATGGTCGGCCTGCTGGACCGTGGCGTCGTGGCGGGCGCCAAGGAGCACGCCGCTGAGTGCCTGCAGAACCTCACGTCTGGCAACGACGGCCTGCGACGCGCCGTCGTGGAGGAGGGCGGGCTGCGCAGCCTGCTGCTCTATCTGGACGGCCCGCTGCCGCAGGAGCCGGCGGTGAGCGCGCTCCGGAACCTCGTGGGCGCCGTCTCGCCCGACAGCCTCGTCGCGCTCGGCGTGCTGCCGCGGCTGGTCCACGTGCTCAGGGTCGGGCCCATTGGCGCGCAGCAGGCGGCGGCGGCGGCGGTCTGCCGGATCTCCAGCTCGGCCGAGATGAAGCGCGCCGTCGGCGAGCACGGCTGTATCCCGCTGCTGGTGCGCTTGCTGGAGGCCAAGTCGAACGGGGCGCGCGAGGTGGCCGCGCAGGCGCTGGCGAGCCTGGTGAGCTGCGCTGCCAACGCCCGGGAGATGAAGAAGGACGACAAGTGCGTGCCCGGCCTGGTGCAGCTGCTGGACCCGAGCCCCGCCAACACGGCCAAGAAGTACGCCATCGCCTGCCTCCTCACGCTCTCAGGGAACAAGCGATGCAAGAAGGTGATGGTCTCGCACGGCGCCATCGGATACCTCAAGAAGCTCTCCGACACGGACGTGGCCGGCGCCAACAAGCTTCACGAGAGACTGGAGGGCGGGAGGCTACGCAGCATGTTCAGTAGGCACTAGCACCTGTAACTATACGTACTTTGCCTGTATTATGCCTTGCAAAAACTCCACCTCTATCTACTGTATAGAAATCAAACCCAGTTCATACTGTATGAAATGAAATGTCTGTTCAGGAACTTGGCCTAATTGTATCTTCATCTAGCAAGATCAGCCGTGCCAATACATGGTTTTTTTTTTATTTGATTTGAATTGAAAATAAGGCAGGAGCTCTGCCAATACATTGTACTCTACTCGCATTGTAAATAAAATTACAGTACGATCCATTGTCGTAGTGGAGATCAATTTCCAGCGTTGACTCCTTTATTTTGAGCCGGCGACACTCCTCAAACTTTGACTTTGGCAACAGCAGCGCGGGAAGGAAGTTGCTGTAGATGGAGCACACGGAAGGAACAACATCAGTGTTGCACTTGCAATCCTCAACAACACATGCACAACAACACAGAGACAGAAGTTACCTGATAGCAGGAGATGAGGGAGGTGATGAATCCAAAGGCTCCTGTCACTCTTGGAGTGACCTTCTTGGGCGCCAACTGAAGAAGCCCGATGGCCACGACCACGTCCATGGCCGCCTTCACCAGGGCCAGGAGCCGTTCATCTGACTGCTTCATTTTGTTTTGGTACTGTTCATTCTGCAGAATGGCCACATGATTAACACTTGAACAGGTGGGAAATTTATCTGCAAATACCATGCCGAGCCCTCATGTATGATCAGTCAGTGCCAGAAAAGGAAGTACATATGCACGCACCTCATATTTATCTGTGCCCCTCAGCTCTCTTGCAAGCTTCCTCATTGATCTGATAGCCTCTTAAGCTCTCCAAGCTGAAAAGTTGCAGACACACGATCAGTACATCACTAGGTGCATGAAACTTGAAGCATAATAAGCATGCAAAGAAGCTTTGCAATGTAATATACCTCAACTAGACCTGCACAGAAAGAAGAAGCCATCCAGCAGTACAGGGATATCCTGGCAACGCGGTCCGTCGCTTCCTTGTTCTACCGATGGAAACAAGAACAAAACTGTGAAAAGGAAAAATGCATACACTATGCATGCAGTCGATGAAGGCAAGCAACCAATGCAAGTCATGCCATCTGGACAAACCTTGACGATCCCTGTTCGTCCTAACCAAACAAATTGATCCAGGAACAAGAAGGTCGAAAGCAGCGCATTTTTGGACTGAAATTGTAGAGGAACCCACAGGTTAATTTGAATTCTGTCATTCCAAACCGAAGAATTCTTCATGAGCACTAATGCCCAAAAGCTAGATTTACCTTGCCAAGTAGGACAAGGGTGAGAGGAGTCCCTTTAGCTGGCGGGCTGATAAGAGCATGCAGATCATTTACCCACTGGACATGCAACATCAAGCAATTATTTCAGACAAGCATTAGCTGCATGACGGTGCACCGAGAACACTTGAGTTGGTTATATGGAGAATCAAATTCACATCTGACTGACCTTGACGAGCCGGAAAACTTTGCGAGCCAAGGTGGTCGATTTATCGACTTCCTGTGCAGTTCCAGGCTGCCCGTTGCTTATGAACTTGGAGCCGTATTGGATCGCCCTGCAGATCTTGTCCCGAGCCTCGGCTTTGTTCAGGTACAGAACAACGAGGCCGAGCTCAGCTCGTGTGGCGTCTAACGAGCACATCTTCAACAAGAAGCAAATTCAACAACTCAGAAAATTATAGGGATAGCATATCATCATATTACAAGACACTGATCATCATTCTTCAACTCGTGACGCTTATTTCGGATGCAACATGACTGAAAGCGAACCAAAAAGTATGCATGTAAGTGCAATTACCTACCTCTTGCAGGAGATGAAACCGGGGGAATAATCAAAGAGAGATGAGCGAAGAAGTGATGGGGCAGGTACTGGATAGAGGAGGGACGGCTACTTCACTGCGCCATTCGATTTTGTGTGGATAGAGATGAGATGACGACAGGTACTGCGCCATCCGCTAGGCGACACTCACTTTGTCACTTTGGCTCTGTGTGGCCACAGGAAGCAAGGGAGTTCAACGACGGAACTCGTTGGGCTGCAGGCTCGCTTTACTGACGTGTACTGTCTGGGCCGGAATCGAACAAGTGATGTAATGGGCCGACACGACCCAGGGGTAGTGACGACACCGGCCCACGGGGCAGCCGGATTTGCTGAGCGAACGGTGGACCGGCGGGATAGGATACGGTGGCCGGCCGGCCGGCCGGCGGCGCACGCGGCGAGCCAACCCAAATTACCGAAGGCGGGGGCCGGGAGAGAGAGAGAGAGAGAGAGAGAGATAGAGAGGCGTGCCCAGGCCGGTGCGGCCATGCAAGGCATAGGCGCGGCGCGGTGGTTGGGGACGAAGGGGAGGAGCCGCGGAAGCCGGCAGCAGCCAACGAGGAGGCGACGGGAGCTACCCGTGGTTCGCACGGGGAGGTGACGGCAGCGGCGGCGGAGGGGCTGCGTGGCGGCGTGGGGGTGACGGAGCTAGGGGCGTCACACGCGCACGGGCTCGCTGCTGATTGAAAGGTGCGCGCCCTCCGACCTACAACCAACCAAACCAACTGTCCCTGGAACCCAACCAAACCCTCTGCGCGCGCACGCGGCCGCCCACGGATTGGGCTCTCCCTCTCACTCGCCACAGCGCGCCGCCCATGGCGTCCTCGCTCGTCTCGCGCCCGCACCTCACCCAGGGCCCGGTCCGCGCCGCCGCGCTCGCCTCCCAAACCCACCGCGCCCGCCTCGTGGTCGGGGCCGGGGCCCTTGGCGGGCGCGGCGTGCGCTGCCAGGCGCAGGCGGCGGGGACTTGGACGCCCACTACATGCGGCGGTGCGTGGAGCTGGCACGCATGGCGGCCGGACATACCAGCCCCAACCCTATGGTGGGCTGTGTCATCGTCCGCGACGGCCGCGTCGTCGGAGAAGGATTCCACCCCAAAGCCGGCCAACCTCATGCCGAGGTAAGCATTTCTTCCACTCACTTTCGCTTTTTCAATATTTTCTTTGGATGCTTATATTCTCACAAAGGGAATGGAAAAGATTCTTTGGTGATCGTCACAAAGCGCAACAGAATCTGACCGTGTTGTTAGGCATCATCAATTCATCATAGTATGCCAATTGCCCTTTGTAAGCAAAGACCACTTCTGTACTATTCGAGTTGTTATAGCTTTTTAGGTAGCAAAACATTCGACACCAAACACGTTAGTACTCATGAAACCTCAACGCTATGCAGTTATGGAAAGTACACGCTATTTTTTTTTGGTTTGCACAGGACAATGGACGATATAGTTTTTGCTATACTATAAATATGAAGGTTAATGGAAACTTACCGCAACAACAAGTAAAGCTTGTAAAACAACCCGTCATCCATTGGTTAGCTATCAATGTTCTAGGGGAAGCCACTAGTCTTGTCCTGCTTATCCTGTCATTGTTTGTGGCTGTCAAACACACAGCTTTACATTAAAGCTGTGAAAGTCATGGTGTAGAAAAATGACCATCAACATTAGATTAACCTCTAACAAACAAAATGTCATGCTCAATAAGAGAATGATAGTGACAACATTTTTTTTTGTGGGAAGGGTTCTAGAAGAATGTGTAATAATTCAGTTTGGGAGGGACAGTAGATACTGAATCTTCCCAGTCGTCTCTTCTTGAAGATTCCTTCCTATATCAGTTTACTGCATCACACCTCAATATTTAATCTGCTACACTGTGCATGGATTACATTGGCTTAAGAACTTAGAATGACAAAGTATCATCATGTGATGTCCTAACCCTGTATAGTGTTATAATCATGTGTAGGTATTTGCACTAAGAGATGCAGGTAATTTAGCTGAAAATGCAACGGCTTATGTTAGCTTGGAGCCCTGCAACCACTATGGAAGAACCCCTCCTTGTACTGAAGCACTCATCAATGCAAAAGTAAAGGAAGTTGTTGTGGGGATGACTGACCCAAATCCTATTGTGGCATCCAAAGGGATTGAAAAGCTCCAAGGTGCTGGAATCAATGTGAGGGTGGGTGTGGAGGAAGCGTTATGCCGCAAACTAAATGAGGCTTACATCCATCGTATGCTCACCGGGAAGGCTTTTTGCAACTTTGAGGTAAATGTCCAACTCCAACTTTGCTAAATCAGTGTTCACAACTCCTACTTTGCTAAATTAGTGTTCACATTTGCCCTGAAGTACCTGCTAGTAAATATTAAATAGACAGTGTACAGTACATATCTATAGTTTGAAATATGAGTTGGATAATAGATCCTATAACTAATTGTGATCTGGAGAACTGATGAAAGCCCATTGCTTCATCTATTTAAGTAGTAATGTTCATTGTTATCTGCGTATAAAAATGTTCTGTACGGACCATTTAAGTACCATGTGCAATGTTTATGATGGTATTAATTTGTTATATGAATAACAGAGCTACACTCTCAATGAACGGAATCGTCACAAACCAACTTGGGAAGGGAGCTGATCAGTCAGGTGGGTACTACTCGCAGTTGATGAAAGAATATGATGGAGTCATAATTTCAAGTGACCTGGCCAAGTTGTCGAGCTTACCTTTATCGCGGGAAGCCGGTGCAAACCAACCTCTCTATATCATCATAGCACAGGGTGAAAATTCCCGACTACACATCCCATCTCTCAGCGAAGAGCATGCATCGAAGGTCATAGTTCTTGCTGATAGTCCTGTCACCGTGGAGGCAGCAGGAGTTGAAGTCGCAGTCCTTCGTCAGATAGATTTGGAGTCTATTCTCCAACTTCTTGCACAGCGAGGGCTCTGCAACGTGCTGGTGGATTTCAGAGAGGCAGGAGAAAGCTTTGCGTCGCTTCTGAACGACTTCCAGGAGGATAAGCTGGTGCAGAAGGTCGTCGTGGAGATCTTGCCGTTTTGGCTCGCGAGTGAAGGGCTCAGCAATCTGGCATTTGGTGGCAGCCAATCGTTCCCGTTGAAGAACTTGAAGCACAGGGAGGTGAATGGGGGGAGTGTACTGTTGGAGGGCTATGTGTAGCCTCTCTTCTATCGGAGATTGGCAAGTCCCTGTGGCAGCATTGTTTGTTTTCCCTCGTGTAAACAGATAGCCGTGTAAACCTCAACACTTGAACCAACCTAACCAACCTGCAGAGCCATGAGCCATGTGGGGTTTTGTTTTATATAGTTGAAAATCAATGCCATGCGTTCTTCATTTACGGATATGAAACTGGTGCCCTGTGATACTCCCTGTCTGCAAATCAATGCAAATATCTGATAATCTGAATGATACCGAGTATTATTCCGATCACACATGCAAATGTGTTCTCTGTCTTCTGTTGCCAATGTCACGTGCAGACAGTCCAGTTTGCTTTGCTATTTCAGGCTGGAGTTGAACGTGCAGAAAGTCCAGTTGCTTTGATATTTCTCCAGTAAACCTTTTAAATTAATCCTTTCAAAAAACAATATATCTTTTTTTTTGGTTGCGCATGTGGGATTTAGAAGCTTTTTAATTTTTATTATTTTTAGAATTAAATATCCTATCCAGCTTGGTTAAAAAGGGCTGGATCTTTATACTAAAAGTATTTTTAAATATTGATATAAATTTGGTTAAAAATAGCAAGCTGCTGCTGCTTCAGGAATCAGGATCACAGAAGAAGCAAAACGCCAGGGAGAGCAAACCGTTGGAGGCCCACGTGCCCCGCGCGCCTAACCCGGCGGCTGCCGCGGACCGGCCCAATAAAACTGACCTCCGATTTCTCCGCTCCTGCCCCAGCGAGCACGAGTCCCACTGTGACTGACCAGTCACCACCTCTGCCCAGCGCTGCTCACCAGTCACCACCATGGCGTCGGAGTCCGAGGTCTGCAGCTGGGAACCGCACCTGCTCCACCCTGACGGCACTGAGCCGCTGCAGGAGATCGCCGTGGATTACTGCCCGGAGGCGTGCCTCGAGGAGCGCCACGTGGGCGAGATCCACGTCACCTACGACGACCGCGGCGGCGCGCGCTGGCGCTCCCGCCGCCGGTTCCTCCCCGGCAGCGCCGTGGCCACCACGATCCGTGCGCCGGCGGGGACACGTCGGGCCTCAACTACAACATCTACCTGTCCTCCCTGGAGGGATCCAAAGACCAAGACGAGATCGACTTCGAGTTCCTCGGCCACAAGAAGTGCGCCGTCCAGACCAACTACTACGTCAACGGCGTCGGCTGTCGGGAGCAGATCCACGAGCTCCCATTCGACTCGTCCGACGACTTCCACCACTACGCCATCGCCTGGGACGCGACCGCCATCGAGTGGCGCATCGACGGCGAGCTCGTCCGCCGCGAGGAGCGGCAAGAGGGGGAGCCCTGGCCGGAGAAGCCCATGTACCTGTACGCCTCGGTTTGGGACGCCAGCTACATCGCCGACGGGGCGTGGACCGGCACGTACCACGGCCGCGACGCGCCCTACGTCTGCAGCTACAAGGACGTCAGGGTGCCCACTGCCGAGCATTCAGTGGAAGAGCATCAGCCTCAGGATGCAGATGCCGCTGATGCGCCTGCTGACGATCCTGCAGCCGAAACCGACGCTGATGCTGCGGCGGCGGCGGAAGAAGAGAAGGACGCCGGAGCCGGCCAAGTTTAGATCTTGGTGGGTGGTGCAATGCAATGTCGTTTTGTTCAGTGTCGCAGCAACCAAAAAGGATCTATGAATAATGAATGTGTGTTTTGCTTCTGTCCCTGTATCTGTATGATAATGCATGACTGTTATCTTTAGTTCACACATTTTTTTTATCTGAGGATTGATTTAGACCTTCGATTCGGGGTTAGGCAAACTGGCAACGCTTGATAATGGAAATGTCAACAATGGTTATTCAAAAATTGATAGAAAAAAACGGCACTATCAAGTTCTTCAGATGGAAGAGACTCAATATATAAAACTGATTTACTAAGCACAATGCAGCATATAGTTCACAACTTCAGTTTATGGCAACTGGAAGCCGTGAACAAGCACGGTGATGTAAAACCCGATCTAGTTCACGAAGACAAGCACCAGCCGTCGTTCGTTCGCCGTCCAAGGAAGTCCATCAAGCACGAAAGCAATCTTCAGGTGAGACTTGATTCCTCTAGCTTGCTTTTTTTTTCATTAATTTCTTTCCTTAAGCTGCTGCCATACGTACGCACTGGATATAGATGGTCGTGGTGATGATGGTCGTGTAGGAGATTGGTCCGTGCGTCAACGCGAATATGTGATGGACGTGACGACCAAGCAAGACCGCTAGGCTCCCAAGTTCGTAGCAAAGACTTAGTCTAGAGTACTTCGCAACCTCGTGAGGATGCCCATAGACAGATCAATTCTAGGCATGTCGTGAGAACCGGAATCTTCAACGGGAAGACCCAAAGCCCAAGGTTCAAGGTTCAATATAAGCTACGTGGAGACAACGATAGTGGAGGTTCTCGGCCACCTCTATGCAAGGACAACTTCAGACGTCGCCCGGGTCGAGACGACTCGCGTCGGAGCGAATCTAAACCTCGTGGAGACACCACAACTCAATATCAGATTGAGCTCCGCGAGCCTCGCTGCCTCAAACCTCGTCAATTGGTTGTGAGCAGCGATAGCGAGTCCGGTCGGGACGCCAATCCTCAACGGAGGCTTCACAAGATCATTGATGACCGTGCTGCGACGCCCAAGCATTGCGAGCCATCACACATGAAAAGGGTAAGTAGGTAGGGAATTTAGTGTTTCTACCTTATTTTGCAAGGCCAATGATGATTTTGTCCTCGTTTTTAAACTTTTACATTTTTACCTTCATTTTTCAAATGAACCCTCGTCTACCATTACTATGTAACACCGTTGCAATGGAGACGGGCGCTGCGTCGTGTAGGGATCCAGTAAGCGGCATGCCGCGGATCGGTTTTGGCGGTCGGATGGGTAAGGGGAGACAATCAGATGGCTGTAGATGGAGTACTGTTAATGTACAGTGCCATTGTGAGGAGGTGCAGCGTTAATGTACAGTGCATTTCACCAGGAACAAATAACTTTATAGTTGATTTATATGAATTCAATAGCAGTCTGCCTAGTCGGGTCCATCTGTCACACAGACTTCATGAGAGGAAGGCTAGGTGAATTTTTTTTTTGAATCTCGGGTAGGCTTTCATTGCACTGAGGTTAACATATCGTCAACAACGATTACATTGACACTCTCCGAAATGTCGCACGAAATGTGCTTTGCCGCTTCAGTGCTACCTACCCAAGAGCAGGAAGAACATGTGCTGCCTTGTTACAATTTCTAGGAATATGACAACAATGGAAACTGATAAAATTTGCTGAGGTGAAGGATTTCAACTCTTCGATCAGACCACCAGCAACCGATTGATCAGCCTGTTCTTCGCGCCAGGCTTGCACTATTCTCAGCGCGTCCGTCTCCATAACCAGGTGGCCACTGGCCAATACCCAGGCTACATGCCGCCTGTGCCCCCTGTAAGCACGCTATCACAACGCTTGAAAAGCATTCAGCAAATGGTTTACACGTCCCCACCCATTCAGCACGACATCACCATCACTGTCCCGAATCAGGAAACCCCATCCACCACTTCGATCGCCTGGGATGAAAGAAGCATCGCAGTTCAGTTTAAGGACACCCGTCTGTGGCCTACTCCAATTCTCCTGATGACGCACGGGCGCCCTTTGTTTTTGGGGTTTTGTACTGCACATTTCTTGGGCATAAGAATTGATCGATCGAACAATGCAATCAGTCGGTCTCCTTCGCCCTTCTTCTGGAATCAGATTCCGTTCTAACCAAATGTTGTAGAGGGTAATAGATATGGTGATCAACTTCTCTTCCTTTTCCTGCATAATGGTGCTGATTACTTCTTTTGGGTTGAAGATCCTTGCAAGCTTCTGGCATATCTCTTCTAGCCCCAAATCTGACCAAACCCTCCTTGCCGCTTTGCACTTGAAAAAGAGGTGTCCTCCATCCTCGTCAAAGCGATTACAGACAGGGCAGCAAGTATCAATTTTCATACCTCTTCTAGCCAGATTTCTCCTAAATGGGAGGCTGTTGTGTGCGACCCTTCATGAGAGGAAGGCTAGGTGAAAATTTGATTCTCGATGAAACATGGAGTGCACACGGGTAGAGATATTTTTGGCTGATCGGTTGGGAGCGCGTGCTGCCGCCTCCTCGGCTTCGTAAGTTGAGGCCCAATATGAAAATAGCCCAACCTAAAACCCGTTGGGCCCGAGTAAGCCTGCTGCCTGGCGGATGCGGCTAGGCCAGTAGGCCCCATCAGCATCCCGACAACAGATGCCACAGCCACCCCTGTGTCTCGGCGAGTGGCGAGCGCGATGGCAGCAAACGTGGCGCTGGCGCTGCTCTCCTCCTGCTCCTGCTCGCCCTCCACTTCCGCCGCCGCCTCCTCGCTCCTCCCTGGCCGCTGCCTGGCCTCCCGCCGAAGAGCAAGCTCCCGAGTCACCATCAGTAAGCTTGCCTCCCCACTCGCCCACCACCAATTAACCTCTCTGGTTCAATCTCTCCGCTGTGCTATGCTGTGATGTGCTGCGCCGATTCAGTTTGCATGTTGTGCTGTCTCGATTGGTTCTAGACTTCTAGTAGAATCGGTAAGAATCGTGGTGGGACTGGAATGGTGAATTTGAATTGCAGGCGGTCTAGTGCTGAGAGACATTGGGTTTGGCCGTTTAGTACTGTTGGCTGCGTAGTACTATGGTTTTATGCACAGAAGATTCCAGCCCCAATTCGTGTCACCTTAGATTCAATTTGCATGTGCCGTACTATGGTTTTTCGATTACCTTAATTGTTTACCTGTAATTGGTTTGTCATGCGTCTCGCAGTGGCAGCGTTGGGCGATGACCCAATCAGGGAATGGATTCTTACAGAAGGAAGGCCACGCAGATAAAAGGGATCAGGTCCATTGGTGGTGGCTGTATAAACTCTGCTCAGCGCTATGATACTGACGCGGGTCCCTTTTTTGTGAAGAGCAATAGGTACGGTCGAAGAAAATCTCTCTTCTGAACTCATAATTGTTTCCATGAGATTCTGTAGGCAATGACGCTTTAGGTTTTTATTCGGACAATGATTAAATTTGACTACGCTTTTCTATGTTCCAGCCGCATTGGTCCAGAAATGTTTGAAGGGGAAGCTCTTGGTTTGAAGGCAATGTATGACACAAAATCGATCCGTGTTCCTTTGCCATACAAGGTGAGAGATATGGCAGCAGATTCTGGAACAATATATATACAGGAGCATACACGTTATCATACAATTTGGAAGTACTCATATAGTGACTCAGAAATCTTCAGTCCTAATATGCATGTTGCTTTCTTTCTCCACTGATCTAGAGATTCTTAATCATCTAGTGGTACCAATGTCTGCCAATGATAGTGATTTTAGTTCACTTATTTCCGTAGTTCTCTGCATCCGCTTGTTGTTTGCAACTTGTAATTTTTTTTTTTCCTTTTGGTGCCTGTTAGTATAGGTTGGGTCTTTACCTAAAGGTGGTTCCTTTATCATCATGGAGTTCATTGAATTTGGTCGCTCAAGGGGAGACCAGGTAACTATACACCAAACGTTTTCAAGCTTTAATTCACCTTTTTTATAATTAACATAACTCTTTTTGTCAGTCAGTTTTGGGAAGGAAGCTTGCCGAAATGCATAAGGCTGCTAAATCTGATAAGGGATATGGTTTCCATGTCGACAATACTATTGGAAGGTAGTCTCACTTCGATGAAACATGACCTTAATTGAGGTGTATCGGAAGTTTAGAAATGCTATGTCAGTCTCCTTAATCCAGCTGTTTTGTTATTGCAGCACTCCACAAATTAACACTTGGACTGCTGACTGGATTGAGTTTTACTCCAAGCATAGATTGGGTTACCAGTTGGAGTTGTTATCGAGACGATACGGAGATTCAGCCATACTCGAAAAAGGTATAGTTGGAAAAGGACGGTTAAGTTGGTATTTATCATTTCTCTTATGGTCTGCCATTGTTCTTAGCTAAGTTCTGCTAAGAGTGTGATTTTTTTCTATTCCTTTTTCATAAATTCCTATGCACAGGTCAGCGATTGATCAAGAATATCCACCCACTTTTTGATGGAGCTGTTATTGAGCCCCGCTTGCTTCATGGTGACCTGTGGAGCGGAAACATAAGCTCTGATAGCAATGGGGATCCTGTGATATTGGATCCTGCTTGCTACTGTAAGTAAAATTGACTGATTTTAGCATTCAAATTCAGGACCATGAGTAGCGGTTGCAAATTTGGATGAGTTTACTTGAGTCTTTCCAATGATTTTCATCAAAGCTATTCTATTTTAAATATTCTGTTGCCGGTTCGCACGATGTGTTGCATGTAGCAAGTTACAAGCAACAAACAATTTACAAAGACATAATTACTGCTTCTTCAACTGCAGACGGACACAACGAGGCAGAGTTTGGGATGTCCTGGTGTGCTGGATTTGGTGCGGACTTCTATAATGCCTATTTTCAGGTAAGCATTGATTTTTGCTGCAGATTTGATTTTTTTTTTTTTCGTGCACTTAAGCACGTTGCATTAAGGGAAGTTAGAGTTTGATTACAATGCACGTTTTAGCCAAAACATTTGGCCGCCACGCACATGGGCACACATACACACATATCGCCGGCTTCAACGGCGGAGCAAATGGGTTGTGATTAGAAAAGTAAACTATTTTGGCGGCGTGAAGATAGCTCGAGGAAGAGTCACTGTAGCTGCTGTACAGCCTGCAGCAGTAGTGCGAGGCTCGGGAACCCCGTCTCCACCCACTCTTGCATTTCGTCCATGATGTTGTTGACAAGCCGTCCCATGTCGTTGGTGACGTTTTGGAATGTCCGTTGATTCCTCTCCTTCCAGATCATCCAGGAAACCGGGAGGACGAAGGAGTCGAATCCTTTCCTGAATAGTCGAATCAACTTGTTTCCTGGAGGTGAGCCACCACCCCACCAAGCTGTCGTCCGGAGAGGGACAGAGTTGCTGCAGCCCAGCCCGCAGGAGAAGCCTGTGCCAAACCTCCCTGGTGTAGACGCAGCCGGCGAGTAGGTGGTCAGAGCTCTCCTGCTGCTGCTTGCACAGTATACAATCTGCGCTAGACTGCAGGCCATGGCACCACCGTCGCTCTGCTGTCCATAGCGTGCCATGTAGCCCCAACCAAAAAAAAAAAAACTTGACCTTTGGGGGCGCAGCGGTGCCATGTAGCATGCCATGTAGCTCTGCAGATTTGATTGGAGCACCTCCAAGTAATCACGTGCAAACGGATAATAGTCATACTTAACAAACCACCGTCGGAGGTTATTGGTTACGGGTCAGATTTGCTTTGTGGATTTACTTTTTGTTGGACCTGAAAACTCTAGCAGGAAGGTTCCTTTGGTAGAGAATGGTGTCAAGCACATAGCTATTGTCTTGACACCATTGACTACGGCGGTCCAAGTGTTGGCATGGAAATTGCTTACTTGTTTTATAGGGAATGTCCATGGGTCGCTTCCCACAAAATAAAGTTACCACCTCCAGCTTTACTTCCTGAGTGCCTGTCTTTCTTTAGTCCTATTAAAATTTGATGCCTCGTGGTCGGTGGATTACTAAATTGTTCACTATTTTGATGGAGACACTAACAGTAGTTTTACTCTGTATACAGGTGATGCCGAAACAGCCAGGGTTTGAGAAGAGGAGGGACCTCTATCTCCTCTACCACTACCTGAATCACTACAATCTTTTTGGCTCCGGGTACCGTTCATCAGCTATGTCCATAATCGAAGCCTACTTATATGCGCTGGCGGCTTAGTTTCTTCTGTTTATTCTCACATGAAAACAGAAGCAACTACTTATACCTGTGCATAACATGTTCCATTGCTATCCCTCTCAGTATGCTGTGGATTCGCACCCTGTAAAATCTGTTAGCTCTCTGCGTGCATAATCTCATGCTACACCACACTATAAAAATCTTGATATGTGCAGATAAATATCTCGCTGCGGATCCATTTGGACACGTTTTGTGCCCCAGAAGGATAATCATGTATTTCCTGGTCCCAATAATGTGCCCGTGTGGTGGAGAATCATGATTCAGTCCCAAGAAGAACGAGTCAACGTAATAGTGATCCTCTGACCCATCCTCCTAAACCAGTCAGCTCGAATAACACCACACCAGGGCGGCGGATATATGCTTGCGACCTGGATATTCTTAACAACGTTAGTGAAAAAAGCCATGTCCCTGTCTGCGCACTAACACATTCTTAACCACCGGTGACCCCCTAACGTGGCGGCCTCTCATTCGACCCCCGCCGGAAAGGCTTCAAAAGTATAGGCTTTTTATCACTCCCTGTGCTCCCCAGCTAATCCTTAGCGATGCGAGCAACTCGATCAGACGCGTCGTCCCAATTTTTTCAACCACCTACTCCGTCGTTTTTAAACCCTCGCGCTCCTGGAATCGCAATGGCAATGGCATGCTCGTAGCATCCGGAAACTGGCATTGCTCACCTGCATTTCCTGCACGTTTTGCTACCGGAAGGCCCTGCTTTCTCCGGCGAAGAACAGCGTTGTAACGGAGTGTCCGGCCAGAACCAGAAGCCAGATGGAGCGGGAGCAGGAGGCGGGCACAGCAGAGCAACTGCTGGGTCGGCGCGTGCGCGCGGACACGCGGCACCCGGTGTACCGTGGCATCAGGTACCGTGGTGGCAAGTGGGTGTCGGAGATCCGGGAGCCGCGCAAGTCCAACAGGATCTGGCTAGGCACGTACCCGACGCCGGAGATGGCCGCCGCGGCGTACGACGCGGCCGCATTGGCGCTGCGTGGCGCCGAGGCCGCGCTCAGCTTCCCCGGCGCGGCCCTGTCGCGGCCCGCGCCGGCGTCGTGCTCCCCGACGACATCCGCTCTGCCGCCTCGGCGGCCGCCGCCGCAGCGGTGATCGCCCGTTCCCATTCGCCGCAGGCGGGTGGTGAAGCTGCTGCTGCTGCTGCGAGCACGTCGTCGTTCGGTGCCGGTCGCGGCGCCCAGGGCCCGGCGCCGGAGCACCGAGCGGGCGACAGCAGGCGTATCGTGGACGAGGACGACGTGTTCCAGGTGCCGGGGCTGCTGGCGGGCATGGCCGAGGGGCTGATGATGAGCCCGCCGAGGCTCGTCGGCCCTCATACGGACGGCGTCGTGTCGCCGGAGGAGGAGGACGGCGTGGTGAGCCTGTGGGATCACTCGTGAACGCATGCATTGCATCGTGACGTGGAGAGCGTGTGCCTCTGGAACGAAGCTGTACTTTGATACACTTAGTGGATTAGGATCACGGATGAGCTAGCTAGCCGTGGCCGAGTAATTATCATTACGGTGGAGTTGATGCTCATGATACTCTGCCGCCAAATCACTGAACACATGTATCTCTAACTCCAGTATACCGAGAAAGTAAAATCTGGCCGTAGTACCCTACCCCGGTCCCGGCTCTGCACACTTCGCTGGAGATGAGAGGTTCAGAGCAGAGAGCTTGGAGGAGGTGTGTCCCAGACGTACTGTAAATTCTGCAGTACTCCGTGCAGTGCAGCTAACATACTACTGTATACTAGGAGTAACTCTTCAGTCGTAGTATAGCCTACTACCGGTACGTTGCATTGCAAGATCTGAACCCCACCCCATCGCATCGGGCCATCACCGATCGGGCAAACATGTAACGTGCTCGAATCTGTACCAAAGGTTCATCGGCCAACGTGCAATGCAAACGTCGTCCTCTCCTCTCTCTCTCTCTGTTTTTATGTGGCAGTGGCACTCTCCAAACGCCGTAGTACAGGGCCGCTAGCACAGGCCTCTCAACATGACGTCTCAACCATACTTCGTGTGCGTACGTGGTGTTGGTTTTAGACAGCAGCTAGCTGGCGGATGGCCGTGGGCGGCAGGTCTCAGCCGAGAAGAGCGTGCTGGATTGGCGTACGTGGCGGTGTAAATGATGAAATGCCATGCTCGAAATGGCATCCGATCCCCCGGGCTCGGTGGATTGATTGGCTCGTTTATTGCCTGCAACCTTATGCCATCGTGTGCATGACTAGCACTCTAGCAGTACGCGGAAACAGTAACCGTCACGTACGTACCTGTTCGACACGAGGCGCTGGTGTTATTGGCTGGGCACGCGATTCCGGACTCGTCGTCGGTGCTAGCGTGCCGTGCGTGGCGCGGACGCCGCTCGCTCGCCCGCAATCGTCCGCTGAGGTCATGTCAAGGCGCGGGCGGTGTGCCGGCCTGCCGAGCGAGAACTACGACGTGTCGGGGCGGCGACGGAGCCGGCCGGTTTCTTCCGGCACTTTGGACGGCTGTGCCGATCTGCCGATTCCGCGTCCCTAGATAAAAGCAAATCCAATTTCTAGCTCCGCCGTCGCGAACGCTTCGGCCCACTGTCATAATGTGACGACCGATCACGACACGAAGCAAAGGGGCCGTTACACCCACACTGACACCGGGATGGGAGTAATCTAGATTTTTTTGGGTGGGATATCCATCTTGAGTTGGATATTAATACGATTTTTTAAAACAAAGACAGGAGGTCAGCCTCTCTATTAAGATGAATGCATATTAAGTACAAAAAGGGTTAGTCAAACAAGATGCAAAAAAGACACCCGAAAGGTTAACCACCCCACACACTGTGGTTAAGCATAAACACGACACGTTACCATGAGTCATCGTTGTCGAGCATGGAAGCCAAGCCGCCAGTAGCCCTGACTTCCCATGGCATGCCACCCACTAGTGAACCCTCGATTGGTATGAAGTTACTAGCTGCCGCCGGTCGTCGTTGCTAAGCTCAAACACCAAAGAGCGGACTTGACTTCCTAACGTGAACCTTCACACTGCATAGAAGCCACGACAAAAATCCAAATACGACGCCTTCAAGACAGGACTGTTCTTAAATACGAGTTTGAATTTGAACTTATGTTCTTATCTATACTCTATATCTATTGTTCTTCATATCTTTTTACTACAAAATGCTTTCACGCCATTTATGTCTCGTATGTGAGGGCACCTATGATCTGTTCTCATACGAGTTTTTTTTTAAAAAAAAAACTTGTGTACAACAATGGCACAAAGGCCGATCCAAGATGGCAACCGAATGTTTGGAGTTGGATTCCAAAAATAACTTGAATTTGCAGGAATTTCGATGCAACAATTTTACAAATCATCTAGTATATTATAATTAAAAGGGTAACGTGTTTTTCTATAGCCAAACAATGATAAAATTATATGTAACTTTGAACAACAGCCAAAAAAAAAACTGACACTTGGAGGATTAGGGATGCTTGAAATGGCATCCGATCCGCCGGGCTCGATGGATTGATTGGCCCGTTTATTGCCTGCAACCTTATGTCATCGTGCATGACAAGCACTCTAGCAGTACGCGGAAACAGTAACCGTCACGTACGTACCTGCTCGACACGAGGCGCTGCTGTTATTGGGCTGGGCACGCGATTCCGGACTCGTCGTCGGTGCTAGCGTGCGTGGCGCGGACTTCCCATGGCATGCCACCCACTAGTGAATCCCTGATGGGTCTGAACTCTGAAGCTAATGGCCGCCTCCGGTTATTGTTTGCCAAGCTCAAACACCGAAGAGCGGATCTGACTTCCTAACGCAAACCTTCGCACTGTATCGAAGCCACGACGAAAAACCAAATACGACGCCTACAAGAAAGGAAACGTTATCAAATACAAGTTTGAATTTGAACTTATGTTCTTATCTATACTCTATACCTATTGTTCTTCATGCCTTTTTACTTCCTAAAACGCTCTCGCGCCATTTATGTCTCGTACGTGAGGGCACTCATGATCTGTTCTCAAAATAACTTGTGCACAACAATGGTGCAAAGTCGGATCCAAGACGTGTCAAGCGAATGTATGGAATTGGAATCTAAAAGGAGCTTGAATTTGTAGGAATTTTGATGCAACAATTTTACAAATCAACTAGTATATTATAATTAAAAGAGTAGCTTATAAGAGATCATTCGTGTTTTTCTATAGACAAACAATGATAAAATTATATATGTTACTTTGAACTACAGCCAAAAAAAAACTGACACTTGAGATATCCAATAAGTTTTTTTAGAACTAGCACTTTTTTGAACTTAACATGCAGACGGAGTAACGGCGTGGCCAACTGGCTGCTACAGGCCGTGGTTACAGAGGCAGGTACGGACTACGGTCACGCGACTCACGCCGCCTGCCCGGCTGCGAGCCCGCCTGTGGCGCCGGCGAGGAGGGAGCGTACTCAGCGTAGCGTACCAGCAGGTTGGGGCCGGCCGCCGGCCTATTGGATTGAGTCGGCGTTGATGTCAGGGGATGGATGGGTTCCTCTGTCCTCCTGGCCTCCCGGGACCCCGGTGCGGCCTGCAGTATATGATGCCCATTCAAAAATCAAAACCAAATCACATCCGCCACAAATCAAAATTTTGAATGAATTCGTCCATGGAGGACGATGGATCAATAAAGACAGAAGAATCATGGGATTCTGGTAATTTGCTGTTAACCCGAGCTGGCAAGCTGTCCTAAGTACTCCTACTTAGTTTAGTTTAATTGTGGGAAGATAAACTAATTAACCCCTGACGAGATCCAGGGTTTTCCATACCGTACCACATGAGGAGGCGACGACGACGGCTGACAAGACGATCGAGACGAGCAATTGCGCGATGGTCCGTGCTGCAGCCTGCAAGCAGACAGGAGGCAAGGGGTATCTTACCGATTAATGGCACAGCTGGCGCGCGTGCTTCGACGCACCAGCAGTACGCCCAGCATGCAGAGATGAGCAGGTCTATTCAAAACCCCCTGTACACGTGTGCATCTAATCTGTATCCGTACCAGTTCATTTTGACAGCTACTCCTTCCGACACCTATGGGCGCTTGCATTGGAAAACTTTTCGAAACTGACGCTCACGCGGCGACGAGAACGAGATGAACGCCCGTGCGTGCGTGCGTGCGTCCCCGGATCGGAAACCGCGCCGAAGGTTCACTGCGAGGTCAATGCCATGCCTCGATCACCATTGCTTCGAACGCGTGCACAGTGCACACGGGCACGGCGTGGCAGTGCACACACACAGACAACTGTAGAAGCAAGCATGTACGGTAGACCCCGGACCAGCACGGTGGATATCACTGTCGCATGCAGCATTCAATCAGCGTCCGACGAGGCAGCACAGACACATGCTCGCATATGTTAGGTAGAGCGTATACGTACGCTCCGATCCGTAATATACACTCGAATACGACGTACGATCGACGAGAGCCTGCTAGCGACTCCTACGGCGGAATTGTCAACCGCAATTCATCGCCAGGGGATCCTATATTCGTACTACGTGTTCGTTGCCCTTCTTCGTGCCTTGGCTAAGATGGACGAATCGGCGATGTTGACACACCTGGCACGGCACTGAATTTGAATTCGGCGGGACCTGGCCGTGCCCGTGTCCCGCAGCGCGCCGACAGGCCGGGCAGGGCGTGGCCACTTTGCCGTGCATGCGATGCAAACGAAGACGCACCGTACGTCGTCTCTGTGTGTGTGTGTGTGGTTGGGGTGGACCAATCATGCTTACACGGAGCGATGCACGTGTGATAAATGGTGGTGTAACAGGAGTATACTACTACAACTACAAGAGTGTGTGACGTACGGGAACGAACGAACAAAAACACGCATCACATCGAATGCAGCGCGACGTTTACGTCGTGGTTTGGTCGGGCCGGTACAACGAGCCTGCAATAAGCCCAGCCAAAACACAGCCATCAAACCAGAATATATACCTTTTT
>JADLZK010006919.1:0-11573 GCA_015847255.1 Hyparrhenia diplandra | reverse complement strand
GAGTAGGGGACGGCGACACACCTCCAGAAGTTGTAGTGAAAAGGGGTCACCATGGTTGTAGTGAAACAAAAGGCGAGAACTGAGGTCTACACGAGGTCTTTTGTGACTCGAGAAAAATACTTTCAACTTCAGCGAGGGAAGGCGGGCGGCACCCGGCGACCTCCGGCACCTGGAGCAAACTTTAAAATAGAAACTACTATGTAAAAGCAAATTATTGAGCAATATAGCGAGGGGAGTCACATAAATTTGTAAGACAGCGGACACATTTACGGCGTTGCGCTACATCGGTGCTAGATACTACTGGAAGTGCCAAAAGTGCCTTTCGGAAGGAGGCATCCATTCACGAGGACCTTGACTTCACAAGCACAAAAGAAATGTGCTTTTCTTGCCACATTTTCTTTGACCTCCTCCCCCATCCTTTTTATAATCTCAGCGTAGATCTTTGTGGCTAGCATGAATCACAAAAATATAAAGACAAAACAAAACCTTTTTTTTAGAGCCATTAAAAACTTCAAAAAGAAATGCATTTTAGAGATCTCAGGTGTTTACCCAAGAAGGCGTGCTTCTTTTTGCGACATTTTCTTAGGCCTCCTTCCCAACCCAACACTACACTAGAGATCCATGGCGGGACTTCATAGACCACTAGAGATCGAATGGCGGGGACTCGATCGGTCCCGGCGTCATCATTGCGGCGCATCCACCCAATCCCGAGCGGCCCGCGCAAAAGATAGAAAATAGAGCCATCCTTTTATAATCTCCAGCGTAGGTCTTTGTGTTTGTACCTAGGATGAATCGGGGAAAAGGTATAAGACAACAAAATAATTGAGCAATGTTGTACAAGCTAGTAGATAGCATGAGTCACACGGATATGCAAGACAAAAAACAAAACCTTTTATAGCCATTCAAAAAAAAAAACCCTTCAAAAAAGGAAGGATAATGCACTTTACAATCTAGATTTGGTGCTTACCCAAGATGTGCTTAGCGGCGGATACCCGGATCTGCAACCAATAAAAAAAAAAAAGATGTGCTTCGCGGACCCCCGATCTGTAACCACCAAAAAGAAAAAACTTTTGTATTTCTTTTGCTTCAAAAACCACCACGAAAAACCATATCTAGCTGCATGGATGTGATAAAGAGCACCACACGGGGCGGAGAGCGGAGACGGCGGCGAGAACCAATGTCGGATAAGCTCGTACTCGGGTTTGGTTGAGAATCTTGAGATGAGTTTGGAAAGTCGGGAAGGAGAAAGAGGTGAAGCGAGTACTACTAACTAGTACAATATGAGAAGAGGTGTAGTGTGGGAGGAGGAAGTGGCCGAGGGCTAGCGAAAAGCGCCCATAGTAGCACTATAAAGGAATCGAGGTGGCTCTTGTAGAGTGTTCGATGCAAACACCATGGTCCCATAGTTAATGTAAATGTAAAAGGCATTTAACTTGTGTGCTAGTATTTCAAAATTTCAAACATTATTTAGAAATTAGGAATTTGTACACGAAAAAGTTTGTCCTACTCTATCCCAACTACCATGCGTGTGGGCCCGCTTGTAATTTTATCTAAATATATCCATGTGATATCTTGTTTTGAATAATTAATTGAAACAAATTTAGTAGTGTAATCGAGATTTAATTTAGATTTTTGGTTTCTCGGTTAAAACATTTTTTTTAGGTATTTTTAAATTATGGGGGGCCGTCGGTGGCCATTTTTTACTCTCTCTCTCATCTATAATTAATCCAGGCGCTTCTCGACAAGGAACCGAAGCGTTCACGTTGCCACGGCCGCGTTACCCCTCTGCTACGCCTCTGCGCGGCAGCGGCGAATCCGTAGTCGTGATGCAGCCAAGATAAATGTTTTCAAAGCGTACATGTTTTCCCCATGACAAGATGATCTCAAATCAAAATGTTGTAGATGCCAGTACAAAGTTTCATGGATATTTAAAAAACCGGGGACTGGCGGGGGCGATGTCCCCACCGTATTTCTTTAAGAAGAAGATCTTCCCACGGGATCTGGAAAACCCCGAACCCCGACCCCGCCACGACGCAGGAGCCCGAGACCCGTGAAGAGTCGGGGCTTCACACCATGCTTTGGCACATGGGGGACGGCGAGGATTTTTTATGGGAAATCATGCGTCGAGGACTCGAACCCATGGCCCGGTGGCCTCCCAGCGGGGAAATGTCACCAAAACAATATAAATTTCAATTTCCAATTTTTTTGAAATTGAGACCTATATAGTTTATCTTTATACAAAGGTAATGTTTAGTGTTTAGCGTTAGGGGGTTAGGTTTAGGGTTTTATAATTAGAGATTAGGGTATACGTGTTGCCCACATAGTTGTGAAGTAGGCGTTGCCCATAGCCTCAACCTAGTCAACCTCGGCGCGTCCTACTCCGTTGCGGAAAGTGCCCACCGCCACGGCGCGGCGAGGATCGCCGTCGTGATGGTTGCTCCGTTCCTTGTTCTTCTTTGTTTTGTGCGTTCCAAGTTCCTCTCGTCGGACAGATGTTTTGGCCTTTTGGGTAGGATAGATCGGGCAATGGTGGCTCTAGTGACCCAAAAGCGGCGACCGCCCGCGGCGTGCTTGACCCGCCCATTGTCTTGCCATGGTCGTGGCGAGCTCTCGCCTAAATTTCTAATAATAATTATATTACGGAGTTCAACACAAGGGAAATAAACATGTTGCAATTAAGCGGGAACCAATGTTTTACACAACCATATGACAACGAAAACCATATAAAGCTAGTTTAGGGACACCTTGCACATCCTCATGAAGCGTGTCTCGCTAAAGCGGTCCAATTTCCGTGGAAAGAAGAAGAACTCCAAAGGATGCGGCACGGCGCAATACCGGATGAAGGCGCTTCCCATCGCGCCCGCGGCGGCTATGCATCCTTCCGACCATACTACGAATGTGGGCGTCGTCGGCGATGCGCGCGGCTCTATGGTCGTTGCGAGTGAGACCGCGAATCAAGGTGGGTTGCGGCCTAAGCGCCTCGTTGGTCATGCACAGGCCAAACGGCTGTGCGCTTTCGGCAGCGATGGTTTATACCGGCCGTCGGTGCGGGCCACGCTGATTTTATCGGCGGTGCCCGCGCTTCTTGGTCCATGGGGTTAGGCCGTATAGCGGCATCGCCCAGTAAGCCGCAGCCCAGTCCCGACATCGGCGGCTTTCTGAGCTCGGCGCTGGATCGTGGCGCCGCCATCATCTTCCACCGATCCTCGTAGCATATGGCCTCCCGGATGATCGGCATTGAGGAAGCGCCCGGCGCGAGCTCCCGGCCCGGGGAACAACTCTTATCGCCCGCTCGGTCGAAGAAGGCCAGCGGGCGACACGAGCGAGATCGCCTCCTCGGTGTCGATTATCTTGCCCGGAACTGCGGCCCGAATGAGTCGAAGCGGTATGTTATGCGGAAGTTTCTCGTCCTCTTTGTTTGATCGTATTTGGAGGATGCTGCTGCCCGAGCAGTTCCTCGGCGACTGCGGCCCGAGCTGCGTCATCCGCGGCATCTGCCGCCATCGCGTCTGGCGGTGTTCTTGCGGCCTCTTGCCCTTTCTCGCCCTGCCCTCGCCCGCCCTCGAGGCTACGGTAGCCGGCCTCTTGCCCTTTCGCGGCACGGGGCGAGAGCGACGCTGGCGGCTAAGCGGCGGCTTCTTCGACTGGTCGACGGCCCGGCAGTCAGTAAAAGGTGTCTGATAGTAGGTTTTGGTCCAAGCGGTTTGGGAGTACTACTAGTGCGGTATAAAATCATCAATACACTTGCATTGCAAATCCTTCACACACAGGTACGTAGAATAGGGCCCGTGCGCCACCATCGTTCCGTCAATCCTTTGAAGTGCGAGCCGGGTCGCGTGGTCATCTGCACTAACGCGGTGATGGATGGCCGTCGGCGGGAGGAAGGCGAGCGAAGGACGGACCGGGGCGCCGACCTCTCCTACAAACTCCTTTTTCGCGATGCAGGTCTTTGGAAAACTTATACTACGATTATGCGATGAGTACGGTATTTTTCTGACAATCTATTCACTATAATCATTTTGGGGTCCTTTGGTTCATTAATTGAAGTAAAGGAATTTCGTACTAGGATAGGATTTTCACGAGGATTAGGCATGCCAACTCGTTTCTTATGTTTTCCTTTTTCTATCATTTTGCTCTCCTTCTATCCAAAAGGGGCCCCCTCAAAGCGCAATCAAACATCAAAACAACACAAATTAGGAAAAATATAACACAATGCATGTTTTAAAACTAATAAAACCTCTCAGTTTTCATGCATAGGCCCGGTCTCAATGGGGTTTCAATAGGGTGCCACATTAACTTTTTCATGGCGGGAGGAGAGGGGGGAAAAGTTTCATCATGGTGAAACTCTCTAGCGTTGTTTCAACACCTATGAAACCGTATGAAACTTCATAATGAGAACCTCCATTGTGTTGCTCCATGCGGGGAAGAGAGAAAGGGAGGGAGAGGTCATTGGGACCCACAAGTCTACATGCTAAGAGAAGGAAGAGGCGGTCCCAAGCTGCGACCTTTGGACCCAGCGCATCGGCCGCTAGGTAAATGCTACGTGCACCTAGAAATCGTACATGGAGGAGCCGAAAACTACATTTTCAAGCGAAGAAAATTCCCCAAAAATATAAATAAACTATTGTGGCGGCGGGCGATCATTGTGCAACAGTTCGATGCGCATGAAGTGCTTTCGCGGCCGATTCGTTAGTCGTCCGTCACGGCGGCGTCGCGCGGTCGCGCTTCGATCTCCCACAACACCTCTCGAACTCATCATCGGGATCGGCGGCGGCGTTCGCCTCTAAGCGGAAGGCGTGAAACGTCACAGAGACGGCGCTTACGCGAGTCGGCTTGTTTTGACGTCGGCGGCGAGCGGTTGGCCGCGGCCTTCCACGGACTACGGTAGACATGCATGCCGCTCTGGAGCCGCGCCCCTCCCGGGTTGCCGACCCTAGGCAAAAACACACGATGAGACTCGCCGTAGTAATCTGGCCCCCGACCCGATCGTAGACCGGCGGGGGCACACCGGTCTAAAGCCGGATGCTCCGTCCTACCGGGTGAAGGCACGCCGCTTTCATCTGCAAGCAATTGGCCCGCAGATTGAAGGGTCCTCCATAGGATGCTTTGCGTGCATGGCGGCGTGCATCGCCAAGTTCCACAACAAGTGCTCTCAGGAAATGTTCTCCATGGGCGCGAAGCGGCCTGATGGGGAGCTTTTGCTAGAAGCTAGTAGTAGCGGCCTTGCGGGGAGGTGGGAGGTGAGCAGGCGGTTGTGTGGTGCTCGGTTGGAAGTAGTAATAACTAGAGGTATTCCCGTGCGTTGCCGTGGGTAGAAGGGGTATTATATTGTTAAAGGATTGAATTGTGTAATCACTAAAATTATGCGCAAAAGATTATTTAATCTTATGTTTAAACTCTAAAGCTAAACCAATATTGAATAAAAAATATTTAGATATGTTGGACAGGTGACAACACGGTAATGCAATAAAACATATATATAATAATTTATTTGAGGAAATCCTTGGTATGTTTTAATCCGTTTAACTTTGTCCTTCACGCGTCATATCCCAGCGTGTTGACACGGAGGTATGAAGCGAAAATCTGAAATGCGTATAAGTTAGAATATTACTATCACACCCTCTATTCTCTCTCTTTTTTTTTTTCTTTTTTTCCCTCTCTCTCTCTCTCTCTCTCTCTCTCTCTCTCTCTCTCTTTGCTCTCTTCCCCTCACCCCTCTACCGCTCTTCACTTTTCTCTCTCCCTTTCTTTTCTCTCTGGCTACACTACCGCGGCCGGCGTGGACCGACGGTTGAAGGCATCAAGGCCGTCTTTGTGGGCACGTGGCAAATGGCTTGCCGCGCCATATTTCCCCAAGGGGGCCCACTGTCATTGGAAACCTCTCACTTCTCCTTGCTAGCATGGACATGGTCGATGGGAATCTGAGAGCGGGGAGAAGAGACCATGAAGATCGGTTCCACGGCCGCAGGGCGGCCGGTCCCAAGCTGCCGACACTAGACCGTCGTCGTCCGCGATAGAGTAAATGCTACTCACGTGCGGCCGAGATCATCGCATAGAGGAAGAAAACTACATTTTCAAGCGAGAAAAATTCCCGAGAAAATTAATAAACAAACTCCTACACATACACCCTCCTATTCTCTTTTTTTTTTTCCCCCTTTTTTTCGTTCTTTTTTTTTTTTTACTTTACTCTATAATACCAACTACCATCGGGACCCACCTATAATTTATCGATATAACCATATGATTTCTTGTTTTGAAAAGATTTATTGAAAGGAATTCAATGGTGCAATCGGAATTTAAATTGGTATTTCGGTTTGTGAGTTATAACATTTTTAGTTAATTCAAACGGTGGGGCCTGCCTTTTTGGCAAATATTTTGCCATCTACTATAAACGAGGCGGTCTACTAGTGCAGCTCTAGTCCGCCTCGATTCTCCCATACATGCTTGGTGAGGCCCATAGTGACATGTGTAGCCGTCGGGGACTCTTCCTTTTTAAAAAAATTATTTCTTTTCTTAGAAAATAAAAGGAAAACACCCTCGAATGGAATAGCTAGAGATGCCTATTTTTATTTGTTGATTGTCCTAATTATAGTATATATCACAACTAAGAACACACATGTCCCAAATCAAAAAGTTGTAAACTACAAAGTTTCATGGATATTTGAGAACTACAATCACTATATTGGTAGTTTGTTGTCTATAAGAGGTCAACACTTAAATTTCAATTTTCATTTTTAATTTGAGGCCTAGTTTTCCTTTAAAGATAATTTCAAAGCAAAAAGTTTTTGAAATTCTTTTTTGGCTCCACATGTCATAGAGTAGAAAAAATGTGTGTGCAAATTCCTTTAAAAACAAAGTTAAAGCAAGATTCTTATCTTTGTGTTTAAATCACCCGAATTTGGCTCGGCGTCTCAAAATTCCAATCACATCAAATCATTAAATGTACCAAAAGGCATGCATTGAGTATGAAAGCGTAGGTAATAAACAAAATAGCTAATTGCACAATTTAGATGAGTACATTCGCGAGACTAATCTTTTGAGCCTAGTTTACCCCATGCGATGGTAGGATAATATTTACCACAAACAAGCGAAAAGTACTACAGTGCTTTTCGGTTCGGTCTGGCGGCGGCGTGAACGGCGGCCGGACCGCGGCGGCGTTCAAAGGCGGCGTCAGCGGCGCGGAGCATAACCGTCAAGCCGGCGAGTCTCGAGTGCCGGGTAAGAGGGGAGAGTTCGGCTGGCGCGACCCGCCCGAGAAGGTGCTCACACAGCGACCATGGCGGGCTGCATTACCCCCGAGGGTGAGAATGCGCAAATAAATTTTACACCTCACAAACATGAATATACCAATCGTAAATAAATTTTACACCTCACAAACATGGATATACCATTGTCATCACTCTAGTCACTCATCATTTATTGCAATCAAACATCCATGCGGCACATGATTTGGAGAAATACAACACATTGATATTTAATCACAAACACCATCGTCCCATAAGCACCAACAAAACAAAATAACACATGGACTACAGCAATTAAAACGTCTAACCGGTGTTCATCACTGCATGGTACTCAAACTCGGAAGGGACGGATCTGTCGAACATCAGCTTGATGCTTGCAAGCACACAACCAAAAGGTAGCAAAACATTAGTTCTAGATCATCTAGCTTAAAGCTAAGCTAGCAAATGTACAACACACACATAGAGTATATAGTGCCTAAGCATCATCGTGGGCGGCACACTTATTCCAATCTTGCGGCAAGGAAGAACATACTACACTTTCATGCCCGGATCCTACACTCACCATTTGCAGAACACCCACCGCGGCGACCATACTAATCAGCCCTCGGCGAGGGTCTTTTAGTGTCTCCACCAGCGTGGGCGCGTCTAGCCGAGCACGGTTGGGCTGAGGCGGGGCGATCTTTGCCACAACGGATACGGCGGCGGCAGTCATCGTGCAACACTTCCCGGTGCCTACGCGAAGTGCTGCGATTCGGTTCCGTTAGATCCGGCGTCGGCGGCGTCGCCGCGAAATCCGCTCGATCTCTAACACCTCTCCGAACGCTATGCCATCGCCGGCAGCGGTCCGCATAAGCGAAGAAGCATGAGCATCCCGGGCAGCGCATGCCGTCGTAGCTTGTTTAACTGTCCGAAGGCGAAAACGGTGCCATGGCCTTCCGCGAACACGGCCGAGACATGCACGCTGCGAAGCGCGCGCCTCCGGGTTCTTGGGCCTTGGCAACGGTGATGAGACTTCAGCCTTGGAGCATCCGGCGAGTATCAGCTTGACCCCGGCCGTGAGGAGCCGGCGAGAACGACACGGTCTGGTCACGGATGCTCGAATCCCACGAGGGATCGCGACGCGCGCTTTCATCTCGAGCAATTGGCCATGATTGAAGGGTCCTCCATAGGATGCTGGCACGTGCATGGCGGCAGCGCATCGCAAGCTCCACAAGCAAGTGCTCGGAAGGTTCTCCATGGCACGAAGCCGCGCCTTGCGCGGTGGGGGCTTTGTTGGAAGCTCGCGGGCGCGGTGGGAGGTGGGAGTGAGCAGCGGGCGTTAATGGCGCTCGGTTGCGGTAGCAATATCACGGGTGGCGGGTGCGTTCCCGTGTAGTGGGACATGGGATTTTCCTTTTTTAGGAAGCGGACAAGGCGTTCTGGCGACATGACGGCGCCAGTGCAGAAGCGACATTTGATAGAAGCGTCGTACGTACCTTAGCGGCGTCGCGTGTCTCCTGGCGTATCTAGGCTTGTCTCCGGTTGAGATCGCCCGTCTCTCGATCGGTAGCGACGACGATTGGGCGGACGGGGACACATCTGGGGCGGTATATATACTTTCACGTTACCGAATACTTGCGATTTGCCTTGTCGATTGTCGAATCGTATATATCGATGAATGCGTGAAGTCGCCCGCTGGGGACGGGGGAGAGTTAAGTTGCGCGTAGCGGGCAAAGCGCCCTCGCTGGATTGATCCTAGTCCTCGATTCTCCGTGCATGGCCACATGGTGGCAATCTAGCCCGTTATGACTCTTTTTCTTTTGTTTTTTTAAAAAATATTTCATTTTCAATTCAATAGAAAATAAAAGGAAAACACCATTGAATAGTATATATATCACAACCCACGAAAAAATAAAAGCGGTATAGATCACCAATTTGGCTTCAAATCCCAAAATTCCCGTCACATTGAATGGTTAAAATGTACCAGCGGATGCATGGATTATGAAATGTCGGAAAACAAAATAACTAATAATTACCACGGTTTAGATGTACATTGCAGAGGCGGATCTTTTTGAAATGTCGTCGATGCGATTGCCAATTTTCGAGGATTTAAACACGGCCTTAGGCAAAACAAGTTTGGCAACCAATTTGCACGGAACATACATTGCATATGTGAGGCATCATCGAACTGCTTATGCCCACCATCGCGGCAAAGGCGAGAACATATTACACTTTCGCCCTTGAGGATCCCTACGGTCCTCATTTCGCGGTACACCCGGTCGCGGCGGCAATACTTCGATCTGGTTTTACGGCACGGGCACGCGGTGAGTACTGTCTCCCCATCTACTAGCGATGCGCGATCACGGCGTGCCGGTTGGGCA
Organism: Hyparrhenia diplandra; assembly: GCA_015847255.1. Taxonomy (NCBI): domain Eukaryota; kingdom Viridiplantae; phylum Streptophyta; class Magnoliopsida; order Poales; family Poaceae; genus Hyparrhenia; species Hyparrhenia diplandra. The sequence goes on along the minus strand of JADLZK010006919.1, from coordinate 1,969 downwards.
AGGGAGGGGCGAAGATGCTGCCTCTCTCCATAGGGGGGCACCACGGTCGTCGTGCAACACTTTTCGGTGTTTTTCGAGAAGTACTGCATGGTACTGTTCGCGGTCCTCCTCGAGGGGATGCGACCATCGTCGCCGCCGTGTACGGTGCTCAATCTCCCGCTAACACCTCTCGGGCAAGGTGCGTCATCGGCGGCGGCGTTCGCTGTAGAAGCAGAAGGGCATGAGCGTCTCGGGGCGGCGCATGCCCACGAGTCGGCGGCTTGTTTTCAGCTTGTCGAGAAGCGGCGAGGCGGTGTCGCGGGCCTTCCACGAACACGGCGGAACATGCACGCTCACGAAGCACGCCTCGGGGTTGCCGACCTTGGCAAGCTTGGTGATCGAGACTTCAGCGCGATACTCGCTAGCGAGTAGTCGTGACCCCGGTCAGTAGACCAGCGAGGCGACACCGGTCTGGTCGGATGCTCCGATCCCACCGGGGTCGTGACGCGCCCGCTTTCATCTGCTGAGCGGTGGCCAGCGAGTTGAAGAGGTCCTCCATAGGATGCTCTGCGTGCATGGCGGCGCGCATGGCTCCACAAGCAAATGCTCGAGGAAGGTTCTCCATGGCCTTGGCTGTGTGTGGCCGAAGTGAGGCTTTTCTTTGGAAACTCTGGCCTTGGGGTTTTTGCTGGAAACTTCACCTTGGAGGGGTTTTCTTTGGAATGGGTGAGCAGCGGCGGTGCGGTCGCGTAGCGGTGCGCGGGCGTGGGATTTTTATGGCCCGGCGGTGCTTTCGGCGGGAAAGGGTCGATCGTCGGACATAAAACCCCAGCGTGAGCAGCGAAGGAAATGGAGCAGGCGCCCTATCTGAGTCTTGGCGTGTGTAATCTAGTCTCATTTGAGTTTCATCACGAGTTTTTAAAAAAAAAATTACGGTTGCAGCTTCAGGGCGGCTCACAATCATACGCCTCACCTATGAGCGCCGCGTTACGCAATCCCCCTACCCTATGAGCACCTCTCTCGAAGAGTTGGTACGCCGACACATCCTAGGGTCTCGAAGTCACCATAGGCGCCTCGTTGTCGGCGGGAAGGCGCTTACACCGCAATGCATAATGTCGGTAAATCTGGGGAAAATCTCAAGAAGAAAGGTCGCGAGCACTAGGATTATTTGAACCACGATGGGTAGCAACCCACTAGACAGTCCCTACCATTGGACTACAAGGGCATTAATTAGGCTAATGTGGCACCATATTAATATTGAGAGTGATGATATAAGAGTTTAATGGGAGTAGAGAGTTTCATCCCCATTAATCTCTTACCTTGTTTCTAAAATGCACGAATGTGTTGGAAAGCGTGACATGATGAAACCGAGGCCCATTGAGGCCTAAACATAAATGGTTTCAAACTACACATGTTTTTCCATTACAAAGATGGATCTCAAATAAAAATTTGTAAACTACAAATTGTCATGGATAGTGAGAACTCTGAATCGGGTATCTTTGGTGGTTTGTAACTTTGTATATCTGAGGCCACTTAAAACATTTAAATTTTTAGTTTTAGGGTTTTGAATTTGAGACCTAGTTTTCCAGTATTAAGACAAAAGTCAATAATCAAAAGTTTTAACTTGAGTTTTTAATAACTCAAGATCTACAATTCTTATTTTGGTTTTGATTCCCCATACGACATAGTGCTAGTGACATTATTATTCACAAATCTTATAAATCTCTTTTTGTAGTTTCATAAACTCTGAGAGTTGTGTAAGGGCACATTTGTGGGGCTCATGTGGCTCGGTTCACTCCAACATGTACTTGAGGCCGGAGGAGCCAAAATAAACTCCCTCGGCTCCTATGAGCGGTGGTGGTTGTGTGGCCCGAGAGGGAGAGTGAGAAGCAGGCTCATGTGAGCAGTCTTTCGATTGAAGTTCCCAACCTTGCTCAAAACTACAACTAGGACTAAAGAAAGTGAGTGAAGTGCTCAAGGGTGTGTGTGT
>JADLZK010006918.1:0-10154 GCA_015847255.1 Hyparrhenia diplandra | reverse complement strand
TTTAATATAATATACACGTAACCATGGAGGTATATGCCAAGATAAATACAATACACCATCTTATATATCGATATATTAGCATAGATCCATTACATACACAAATGTCTTGTTTGCATCAAACATTGGTAAATACATGAGATTTCCAAATATTCAAAGACCCATCTACCCAAAATAACTTATCCAAACATTTGGCATCAACATAGTCCCTTCCACCACCGGACCACTCAACAACCACGCTACTAAGTACTAGCTGAAGGTTAGTACCAACCTAAAGTGTATGCAAAGGGGCAAACACTTCAATAGACTAGGAGCTAAAGGTTAGTCCTAGCTCAACATCCACACCACTAAGAACTAGCTCAAGGTTAGTACCAACCTTAAGTGTATGAAGAGGCAAACACTTCAAAAGATGGAACAAGCAACATGTTACACAACCAATCAATCCCTCGGTTTCCAATGCATTTCTACTTCCACCATGGAGTCCCTCATTTGCCGCAAGATCATCGTTAGATGATTTGGAACCCACATGAGATGAATCACCACCGGCCGTATGTGAATAAGTTCAAGATTATTAGTCACCCAAACTATGTGTGTTTCAGCAGTAGAGCTGTGGAAATGCACGCATGCATGCTAATGTACACCGGACAGGAGATTTGGTAAGCAATTTAGCAGCTTATGCAATTTATCATCGAAACAATATGTTCGTGATAATGTGAACAAAAGAAAGAAGTTGGATGATTTATCTTGCTTGTTTTGTGCGTAACCCAAACAGTCAACATTTGTTTTTTGAATGTTGTGTAGCTAAACAACTTTGACTAGCTATGTCGAGGTCTTAGATAGAGCAGTTGGCCATGAGTTCCTCCTCAATTTGGGCAGATGTGGCTTAGCAATAAAAAGTTCCTTATACATAACACTTTCTCGTGGCCGAGCCACTACGAAGTTTTTCGTCAATAGCAACACACAAATTGTGTTGTAATATGCCCTTTCGGGTGCAATAGCTGAAATTGCAACCAAAAAGATTTGGTAAACTTGAGATGCGCAAAAAGTCCGTGGTATTAACCTTCAACCACGATAGCCATTTGGGTGTTGCAATTTGTTTTGTATTGCAACCCAATGAGGTGTTGAAACAAGACTATATTACCACGCTCTAGTTGGTGCTATAGTATCCTATTGCAACATTTCGTGATGCTAGAGGTCTCAATGGCATCTAACACCGAAGCGCTGTAATTCTAAAAAGAGGCGCTGGTAAAGGATTGTATTGCTACGCCTAGTTGTGGTTGCTACACGCTTTTGCCACAAACTTGCTTTTGGGTGCTATAGATGATCCCCTATTACTACGAACTGTGATTGGATGCTATATTTGTCAATCCATATTGCCACCAAAGGTTTTTGGGTGCTATATGTGTTCCTTTCTATTGCTACGAAATTAATTTGATGCTATACTTGATGATCAATATTGCCACCAAAGGTTTTTTGGGTGCTATATGTGTTCCTGCTTATTACTACGAAATTTATTTGATGTTATACTTGATGACCAATATTGCCACCAAAGTTTTTGGGTGCTATATGTGTTCCCATTTATTACTATGAATTGTGTTTGATGCTATACTTGTTGACCGATATTGCCACCAAAGTTTGCTTGGGTGCTATATGTGTTCTCATTTATTACTACGAATTGTATTTGGATGCTATAATTGTTTACTAATATTGCCACCAAAGGTTTTGTGGGTGCTATAAAATAACAACCACAATTGCCACCAACTAGATTGGTTGTTATAGGTTGGCCATTATATTACTACCAAAACCACACAGCTTTGAATGGTTGTTACATGTGGCCACCTCTATTGCTTCACCTTTTATGACATCGAAAAAAATGTGTTATGATAGGATAAAATATCTTTTTCCACCTAATATTGTTGCTTCCATAATTTTGTAGCTATTGCCACATGTGCCACGCCATTTATTTGGACCACCAATAATTTAACAATATAATACGTGATCAATAATAATAATGTATTTTTGGGTGCAATAAAATGTATATATACCTTGAATTAGCCATTCAAGATAAAAAATCCAACACTCAATTGTTTCAACAAAACCACCACACACAAACTTGATACATAGTACTTAAAAAACACATATGTTTCCAAAGATCGCATTGTTGGAACGAACCCCTAAACGATCCCATCACTTGATCAAAGAAAGGGTGACTTCAAGACGATTCGCTCACGCTTTGTTTCGCCCCATTAGTGCCGCCTTTCCCCGAAAGAATGAAAGATATTTGTTTTAGCATTAAGTAAACCGACATTATCAAAAGGGGCAACAAAGAAAGATGCACTAAGTCAAAGTTTCATTGCTCATCATAAAATTATCGTAATGACAAAGATATAATGAACACAAGTATAAAACATTTTGACAAATGAAACGTAAAACATTCACAAAGCAGTAGTGGAGATTTCAAAATTTCACCTCGCCTTTTAGCCGCAAATGCTGGGTCTCAAGTAGAGAGTGGATGAATTAATGTAAGTCCGTGTTGGAGTATTTGCTTCATTGCTTGCTTTACCACCACTTCTTAGATTACGCTTTGAAGCCGCCTTTGCTAGATCGATTTGTTCGCTTTTTGACTTTGTTGAGGTTTCTCCCCTTTTTCACCTTGTTGAGGTTTGTCCCCTTTTTCACCTTGTTGAGATTTGTCCGGGTTAAGCGCTCAACATTGTCCCGGGAACGAATAAGGTGGAATGATAAAATTAGGCCCATTTTGCAAAGATCGATAGCACTAAAAAGTTGTCAATTAATGTACCTCCTCGGGGAGACCGAATCTTGAGGGGTTGGCACAACATGTACAAGAGTCGTGAGTCAGTCACGCCGTCGCCACATCTTCAATTGCGGTGACATTGTTGTTTGACTCGACATATTTTTTTAGCTAGGCTAACCTATAAAACGACATATGCATAGCTAGATATAGAACCTAAGGAAAGAAATCCATTCACCAAAACAAGATTAAGATCACCTATTAAAAAAAAGAATAGAATGTATTAATTTTCTAACACGACTTCACGCGTCATTTTCATTAAGAGAAAAGGGCAAGACTAGCTTTACGTAATGTATTATAAAAAAATAAGAATCAGGTTTATAACAATACAATAAAAGAAAATCTAAAAACCTGATAGATAATTTCTCCATCGCTATCAGATATAAAAAAAGTATATCCATATACTCAACGTATGAATGCATACTTAATGATATATACCACCATACATGGTCTAGTATGATCATATACTTCATCCACATGCACTTCGCTCTGGCCATATATACCACAAATCTTGAGATAAACATATGGGTGTAACTACACCTAGGGTGTAGAAAAAAAATTTACCCTATATAAACCCTTTCATTTAACGTAAATAGTTGGAAAAAAATGTCAAGCATATCAAAAGCAGCTAACATTGAACTAGGAGCAAAACAAATTAACATCGTAGTAAATGTTAAAGAGACAAGTGGTGAAGGCAACGTTCTATTTATTAGATTGACCTAAAAATGATCATTGAATAGTACCGCAAAGTGAACATTGATTGGATCTCTTGCCTAAAGGCTTTTTATCGGCCTCCTCGCTTTCATAATTTTCTTCAAGCCGCCGCTCGTGTTCTCTCCTTTCGCTCCTCCCTCCTTCTTCCCATTCTTCCATTTGTTGTGTTAGCTGCCCTAATGATGCCATGAGCTCGAGGTGTTCCCGATGCCGCTGTTCCTCCTTACGATTTGCTCCTCGCTGCTCATTCTGCGCCTACTTTCTTGTTGGTTTTATTGCAAGGTACCCATTACCATGCAACTTCCTTGACTTGCAATCTGGACTTCCTTGTATGCCGCCTCGAAAATCTCGCTTCTTCTCATTTTGGGAAATGAAGTTATTCTCGCAATTTGATACCTTCTCACCAATTGTGCTTTTTGCTTTCTCCCAACATTTACAAGGCAATGTATCAAGGAGTTAGTTGAAGATGCAAATCTGCAGGCATTCTCTATTTGCATGGACTAGCTAGTAAGTTATGTACAAATTCATTAAGAACTCACATAGATATCCATAGATGCTTGGTCTATCCATTTCCCATTCTTAGAGTGAGTAATGAACCAAAGTTCTAAATCATCTGGCTCATTACCGTTTCGGTCTCTCCGTATGCAAAGAACAAAACAACTTAGTAATTCTTCCAAAGCAAGAGAGCTTGTAGATGTGATTCTCCACTTATTACCTTCTCAAAGCTACATTGAGAAAAAAAGGCTTAGAGCCTGCCAAATGCGTAGTCTTTTTAAGGGATCGATTCCTGTGAGTTCTTTTCTCGCCATTGCCTCACGTAATGCATAGATTTGAACAATTATCTTAAAGATTGATACATAGGCATTTTTCAGAAAAATGCTATTGTTAAGAATAGAAACAATGTGGAAACAGACCTGAATTTTGCGTACCCTAAAATAATCAGAACACCCTAATTTTTGTATTTTTGAAAGTAGAGTCAAAATGATTTAATTATTTATTTTATGCTCATGAAATATAGAGAAAATAATATTTTAATTTAAAATAAAATTTATCTAAGGATAGAAACATTTTTGTTGCATTCATGCCACTTGCATTTATTTTATTGGGTGCAAATCAATTTATGAAAAGTACAAATTAACTTTAAATCGATTTTGCTTTGCTTATAAATAAAATAAAGAAGTATCTGGACAATTATTGAGAAAACAAAACCAAATTATATTTCCATAAACTCAAAAAGTAATTAAGTAAATTAGAAAGCTTCATTTGGATTTTTTGAAATAAAATGAAAGAACAAATGAGAAAGAAAAAGAAAAGAAGATTCCTTTTACTCTCACTCCTATCCATCATTCCCAGCCCAACTGGCCCTTTCGGCCTGCTAGCAGCAGGAGCCTGCTCCTGTTTCCCTTCCTCCGCTCGTAGCCCACTCGGCCCAGTCGGGCCAGCCCAAGTCAAGCAACAGCAGCTCGGCCCAGCTAGCAAGTAGACAGCCCAAGCAGCAGATCAGCAGCGCCTTCTCCCTTCCCTTGACCGACAGGTGGGGCCCACACGTCGGCACCTCCTTCTACCTCCAGCCGGCGCCCCCTGTTTCGATCCGCCGATGCCGGCAGGTCCGGACCGGGCACCCCGCGTCCAAGCTGGCGCGAGGACAGCATCCCACATGACCTGACCTCCCCACGAACAAGCTCCACCCTTTGCCGCATCACCGCGCGCCTTGCTCGGATGAAGACCGCCATGGCCGGTCCGTCTCCCGAGCTCCACGGCCATCCGTTCCGCCCTCCCCTGTCTGCCTATTTCAGGCACACGGAGAGCACCACGGACTCACACCGCATCCACCTCGCCCCTCCCCGCGTCCTCACTCGCATCACAGCCCACTCGCCACCGCCGCCGTCGCCATTGCCGCAAGCTCCACCCGCCGCCACGATTCCTCACCCTCAGAGTATCTTCGGCCCTCCTTCCACCTTCATTGGCATCGCAGAAACGCGGCGAAGCCTCGCCACCCCATTCCGGCATCCATCGGCGTCCGTATCGCCGACACCGCGACCTCGCCGAAGACCTCCGCCACCACCGTCCGCTGCACCACGCCATCCGCCGTCAACAGCTCCAACCCGCCCTCGTTTTACCCCTTGGTGAGTCTGCAACGATCCCCTGATCATTTTGGTTCAAGTCCCATGCCAAACGGTGGCCGAAATCGCCTGATTGGGTTACGCCGGCGATGCTCCGCCGTGCCGGAGTGGCACCACCGCCGCTTGGACTCTGTTCCTGGCCGGAGTGCCCTGTACCCCCCTCCCTTTAAGATCTGAGCCGTCCACCGTAGGATCAACGGTCCAGATTAGTTCCCAGGTACCGGCCAACCTTAGAGTCAACAGGGTCCAGTCACCGGCCACGTGTTCGCCACGTCAGCGCCACGCAACCGCCACGACAGCGCCACCTCACAGCCACGTCAGCACCACGTAAACGCTGACCTAGTCAACCCTGTCATTCCCGCCACGTCATCGTAATTTTACGATCTAGCCCCTATACTTTTTACTTAACTGATTTACTGTTTACTGAGTCATCAGATTCTTCTGATCTAGCCCCTGTCATCTAGGTTTAATTGAGAAAGAGTCCAAAGCCATAACTTTAATCAGGAAATAAAGTTCGGTCTAATTACAAGATTGCCGCCAGTGTTCAAATGCCTATAAACTTCCTCATTTTAACTCCAAATTGATCCGCTCAACTTGGCGTTAGGTTCGTGATAAAATTTCTACGCATTGATATAACTTTTCAGTAGGTTTGTAATATTTAATTTTCGTAGTTGGAATTAATTATAATTAACTAATTATCCGTCTCAGAGAAAAATCTTGTAAAAATCCATAACTTATCCGCTTTTAGTTCCGATTTCCGGATCCTTACGCCCCCTGAGATCATAGCGACGCGTAGATCAGCTTTTATAAACCTTTCATCCTGTTTTATCACTGTTGGTGTATTGTTCTTAGTCTATTTTGTTCTCTTGCTTGTAAGCGCCGTGTTTGCTACGAAGTAGACGGTAGAGCCATTCATCATGCTGAAGACCGTGTGTTGAGGATCGACAAGTGTGCGTAAGCAGAGTGTGGGAGAGTTGGAGCAAAAGTAAAGACAAGTATAGTTTTGGGATATGTTGACTTTAAATCATGATCATATAACTTGATTAATGTTAATGCATTGAACGTTAAATGTGAATTGTTTATTAACATGTGGACTTGTCTGCATTTAGTGTCTCCTGAAAACAAAGATAACCGTGGAGGGCTAATGGGCTCTGGTTTTAGTTCAGTATGAGGACCTTGTTTAACTTGTTAGTGGTTACCGAAAAGGCGTTAGGGTAAAACAGACCGTGGGATCCCCGTGGAGGGTTGTATCACACGGAATCGCCGCACCCGTGGGATCCCTCGACAGTTGTATCGCACGGACCGACGGAAGATACCTAGCGCCCTAACATGTTAGATGAACCTATGAAAGACTTCATAGTGAACCCTATAGACTTACCTCGGTAGTGGGTCTAGAGGTCGACGGGCCTCACACGTAGGGGCAATTCACGCTCACGTTGAAAGTGTACACCTCTCGCAGTAGTAAAATCGTATATCACCTCGCGTGCTCACGGGTCATGAGCGCCTTGGAACCTTTGCATTAAAGATGATGACCTATGCTTGTTTAACATCTCATAATTTATCGCTTATGCTTTACATTATTATGTTATGATGATCATGGTATATGGATAAGATATTGCCTAGTTATATTTGTTGAGTTCGATATGGACTCACTCTTGCAATTTCCCCACCTCACCTCATTGGCAAAAAGTCATATGGAGAATGGATGAAGATACTAGTTTCTGGGCATACGGAGCCCCCAAATAACCGCCCTCAAGAGATGGGAGCCCGAGAAGCTTAGCCACCATTCCGCTACTCGCTAAATTGTGAGTGTTTGTTTAGTTTTATTTACGCTTTAAAGCATTGTTTTTCTCGATATTTATCCGTTTCTATGTTATATGTGTGGACTTCCCCGCACACATATGGCGAGTCCGTCTTCCTCGTAAAAACCAGCGTGACAAATACAAAGAACATATAGTGCCATTCGACAATATCTAATTCTTCCGCTTATGCATCATTCTCTCATGGTAGCCGGCGATACCTTGGCCGTAGTAATTAAAGTGGAACGCCATCCTTTGTAACGCTTTTTAGCAATGCCCAATATCGCTTCTCCTTGAATCAAAGTTATCCTCAATCTCCCACCTAGCCTATTATATAATTACAAGAACATGCAAATACTAGGTCAGGTTGTCACGCTAGAGTATAATTGAAATGTACACGTAAGCAAAGAATCTTACTAATATATCGATGTTATTGACTCTTTTACATCGTGGTGGACATCTTTTCCATGTTCTCACCCAATGAGTGGCTTCCTTCTCCTTGTAAACAAGTACTATTTCATCAAGAACGTCCGGAGTTCTCACCTCCATTTGCTCCTCTAAGCCCGAGAACTCAATTTTCAGCTTTTGATTGCCTGTTTTGGATCTCTTGGCGAAAGTGCCTTCAAGCATTTTCAGGGTACCACGTCCTCTTTTCTTCCTATTTTTCTGATCCTATTCCATGGAAACAAGATGTTATAGCAGATGATATTAAACCGCGAATGCCATAAAGGGCACCACATCGCCATTTGTTCCAATTCTGGTATATCTTGTTGGTGTCCTCCCCTCGTATATATTTTGCAATCCACTCAACCATCCAAATGTAAATAGCAATTATAGCCAACTAGCACATGTAATTATGATTGTTTCTCTTTATCCACTAGCATGCATTTAATTAGTTGTCCACAATGATTGTGAAACCATTCACCAAAATTGATTTAACACAAAGATCATTCATATAACTATAAATATAATAATTAATAGTCAACCCCACTAAACATTTCTCTCAACATGCAAGCATCCACATCAACAATCCAATAGAAATTGCAATTATAGCCAACTAGCACAAGTAATTATGATTGTTTCTCTTTATCCACTAACATGCATTTAATTAGTTGTCCACAATGATTGTGAAACCATTCACCAAAATTGATTTAAGACAGTATTCATTCATATAACTATAAATATAATAAGTAATAGTTAACCCCACTAAATATTTTCTCTCAACATGCTAGCATCCACATCAACAATCCAATAGAAATTGCAAATTTAGCCAACTAGCAATGTGTACATTATAATTGTTTCTCTTTATCCACTAGCATGCATTTAATTAGCTGTCCACAATGATTGTGAAACCATTCACCAAAATTGATTTAAGACGTAAAACATTCATATAACTATAAATACAATAAGTAATAGTCAACCCCACTAAATACTTCTCTCTCAACATGCAAGCATCCACATCAATAATCCAATAGAAATTGCAATTATAGCCAACTAGCACAAGTACATTATAATTGTTTCTCTTTATCCACTAGCATGCATTTAATTAGTTGTCCACAATGATTGTAAAACCATTCACCAAAAATTGATTTAAGACAGAAACATTCATATAACTATAAATACAATAAGTAATAGTCAACCCCACTAAATACTTCTCTCAACATGCAAGCATCCACATCAACAATCCAATAGAAATTGCAATTATAGCCAACTAGCACAGGTACATTATAATTGTTTCTCTTTATCCACTAGCATGCATTTAATTAGTTGTCCACAATGATTGTGAAACCATTCACCAAAATTGATTTAAGATAGAAACATTCATATAACTATAAATACAATAAGTAATAGTCAACCCCACTAAATACTTCTCTCAACATGCAAGCATCCACATCAACAATCCAATAGAAATTGCAATTATAGCCAACTAGCACAGGTACATTATAATTGTTTCTCTTTATCCACTAGCATGCATTTAATTAGTTGTCCACAATGATTGTGAAACCATTCACCAAAATTGATTTAAGATAGAAACATTCATATAACTATAAATACAATAAGTAATAGTCAACCCCACTAAATACTTCTCTCCAACATGCAAGCATCCACATCAACAATCCAATAGAAATTGCAATTATAGCCAACTAGCACGTACATTATAATTGTTTCTCTTTATCCACTAGCATGCATTTATTTAGTTGTCCACAATGATTGTGAAACCATGCACCAAAAATTCTCCAAAATTGACCTAAAATAGTATCATTCATATATATAAACTATAAATATAAATTACCATGGCTCCAACTTCATAAATGAAACACAAAATTAATTGAAAATGAGCACAAATTAACTTTTACCTTGATCTTGTCTCCAACGCATGAGAATGTGCCTCCCGCCTCGTGGTGTTTGGTTGCTCTCTTTGACTGGAATGATTCGGTAGGCTAACATCCTTATAATGCATCTGCAGACAATATTGTCACATGATGAGCTAGCATAATTTGAAGTTTGCAAAAGAATTGTTTGACAATGTGGTAGGGGCGGGGAGGGGGGATATTACCGATCTCCTCAAGTTTTCCTTCAAGCCGCAACCATTCTATGTATGTCTTGATGGTGTCCTCCTCAGATATATCTTGATAATCTAAAATAGAACGATAATATGAGTCATGATGCATTGCAAAATCCATCTTTATATATATACATACTAGGGCT
>JADLZK010006917.1:0-10317 GCA_015847255.1 Hyparrhenia diplandra | reverse complement strand
GATCGGATGTGGCCATCCTTCGGCCGCATGACACCGGGTGAGTACAATTCTTCTATCGTGGACCTCATTCCTGATGCCTCTTTTCATCTATTGCTACTAAATTTTGCTTTGCATGCTTCTCTATTCCTAGATGCCCGCCTCCGAGAAGCGAGGGCCTCGTCTTTGTCAGCTAGCTTTCTTTGATCTCGAGCTGTACCTTCGAAGGGTCAAGGATGATGGGCCTCGAAGGGGCGGGTAGCATATCTAGAATTTGGCCCTACGGAAGCATCATCGACAAGGACTTTGTCATGTTTTGCGATAATCCGTGCCAACACCGGATTGCCGTTGTCATAGCTATCAGTGGAGGAAAGTCTATTTCGCGGACTCTCGCGCCAACATAGAAAGACGTAGACGCTCCGCTTGAAAACTTTAATACAACAAAGGAGTGTTTCCTAACCTACATCCGACCCATGCATCTTAATTATGTTACTAAAAATAGAAAAGAATGTGACCTTTTACATTTTACTCATGTGTAGCCTTGTTGAGCATGTTTTCAATCCGAAGGGGACAAGGACGCAAAAGTTTGTGGTTCACGCCAAGTATACAAAAGTAATTGTTGTGCTTCTCCCGAGTTGTGCACTTGCCCGCTTGCTCTATTCCATCGAATAACCAGCGTGTTTCATATGTTTGCGAAAGTGTCGACGCAACCCTCGATAACAAGACATGGGGTTCTACACGGCGCACCACTTGATGGTTGCGATGAATCAAGCTCATTTTGGATCGTCCACGAGGTAACTCGAAGTGCAGCCTCCATCTTGTGCCTATCTTTGTTTGGCGATAAAGACCATGTGTACAACAAACACTTATGGCTACCTTTTCTTTTGTATTAGATTTTGACTTGAACAGTGAACCCTTCAATTTTGGGTGATATTAGAGAGAAGATCGCCAAGTTTCTTATGGAACATGTCATCGAATCGCGTGATCGCGACTCTATTTCGACCGAAATCGAGTTGTTCGCTCTCTTTGCCGATCACTGCTCAGGTGGATACATGCACGCGAACTCCGTGTCATTTGTGCTGTGAACAACTGCGGGCATGCCCCGAACAACCGGGTGCATGTGAAAGAACAATCTCGACACACTTGAATTTTTAATGCCGGGTGGCGTCGACCCATTTGTTTGTGCTTGGACCCTATGTATATGTATTATATACACATATTAATAATATCAATACTGCGGGTGTCGACGATTCTAAGCCGCATGTAAGTTCCGTGAACGCCATCATCGACACGCACGCGCCAACCGCCTAAGAGGCGGCCTCAAGCCTCCCCGATAGTTACGCACTGCTCTCGCCCCGATGCGCCGCGTCGCTGTTTTAGCAGTATTTTTCCGCCGCGCCCCGAAAATTAGCCGCCCAAACGCCAACTCATTGCGCATACACCGTAGTGTCAGCGCCTTTAATTTTTCCAAGAGTTACGACTCGATGGGTCGTTGTAAGCCTCACGTAGTCTCCGCACAGTACACGATTTTAGGTGCTGAAAGCACTCGTAAACATAAGAAAACACGGTATTAAGAGCAGCAGTGTCCGTAAACGAATCCACGCTCACATACGGAGCAAAGCGTAAGGCGGTCCGTAAGTAGTACGAAACCACGACGCCGCGGTGGCGACGCTCGTATGGGTGACGAACAAGCATCGCAGTTGCATTTCGAATGTGTCGTAGATAAGGAAAGCGCCACGACACCCTGTACGCCCGCGTGTCTCAGAAGATTCTAACGATAGCATGGCGCTGCGGGCGTGATACAACCGCTCGACATGGTCGCGTTACGGGACGCCTGCTGACGATGGGTTCAGCGCGTCGCTCGTCACAGCCATCGGGCCTGCGGCGCTGCAGAATTTCTGGGAAGGATACGCTTTATTCATGCCGATGTCTCGTAACGCTACGTAAAGCAACGCTTCATAGGGAAAACTTGTCCGTAGGTACTGCTCACTACAATGAGCAAAAAACGAGGCTCGCAGATCTTAAACTGTCTCTGCGTGATAAAAGTGTGTTGCTGCACTCCCAGAAGGTTTTGGTCTCCAGAAGTCGACATTTAGAGATCCTAATAAGGCACGCGGGCCAAGGCTGCTGACCGTAGAAGCCCTCAACGCTTGACCGTGCAGGCCTTTACATAGCGACGTGAAGCCCCGCCTGGCCCTCTTCTGGCTCTTGCTTGGATGACTTGGACTCCATTAAAGTGTCGTTTGATTTGAATTTTCTTGGACGAGGGTTGCCGAGAAGAATCCCCCACCCTCCGATGGCCTTTTTGGTCTCAATTCGCACCCCCATTACCATATTGATTTTTGCTAGAGAGTAGTAAGTCGAATCTCTGATTCCATTCCCCTAGCCTCCACTACCGCAAGGTATGTGGTTGGTGGATTCCTTCCCATCACCTCTCTATATCGTGCATTAAGCCCTCTGAAAAACTTCCTGCCTTCTCACGCTCATCGCCGGCAACAACAGTGCCGAAACGAACAACATTGCTAAAGTCTCTCTGCGTACTCATCATCCACCGGCCTTACTTCCCCTTGTTGGATATGATTTAGTGCATCACTCATCCTATCCCCGAATGATTAAGATAATACTTGGCTCTAAATTGTTGAAGAAAAACATCCCAAGTGATTGCCCAGCGAGATTCAGGCCATGCCTCGAAACACCACTCACCGATATCTTGCCGGGGCTTGTCAACTCGGATGTGGCACAAAGAAAACCTTCCTCCCTCTAAGTCAATCCGCAACCATTCATGACCTTCTTACCTTGAAGCGCCTCCACAGTGACATGGCTGGTGTCCCCGACCCATCAAACTTCTCCACTTGTAGAGATGTCCACTTCCTAAAATGTCATCTTCTTTACCAATGAGAGCAATAGGAACTTCACGACCACCTCACCACCGGGAGGCGATCACTTGACTCGACCTGACCCCCCATCTTCTGGTTCTCATTAACACTTGAGTTCATGATGTTCTTGGTCATTTTGGCCACGACCTGCCGCCACCACGACCTCGCAGCACAACCACGACCCTACCACTCCGCCCGCGATTAGCTACACGAGCACTCCTTCTTGGCGGCATAACTATAATCCACCCAAAAATACGTAACCCGATTATTATCCACATATTATCACATCACCATGGAAAAAAATAGGGAAAAAACAAGAGAACATAGATGTAATGCAACCCATGCAACCCATCCTATAGTATGTGTCACTTATTAGTTATTTAATTATGTCATGTTTCAAGTTTTTTCTCTAGCTAACACGAAGTTTGATACCCAAAATGTAACGCCCGGCTTAGAAATCATAACCGAGGGCTACCCCAAAATGTTAATATTCACTTAAGTCTAAGAAATTATTGAAAATTTCCTCGGTAGCATCTCCCTAAAAATCTGGACCTCTAAGACAAATAAACAATAGTCCACAAATAATATATAATTGAATGTAAGATCATAAGCATCACAGCCCATTCCAAAATAAAATAAAGAAACCCCTCTCCCATTGCAAATCCACTCATCCCCAACAATCCAACAGTTAAATGACCTTGTAGAAAAACCATTACAAGGCAAAATATAGTATTAATGAACGAAGTTTAGATTATTAAGTGTCGTGCTTGTGAAGTTACTACTCCCAATTATTCCCATGGATGCATCGCTCATTTGGTACCTAAAAACCAAATAAAAACACAAGAGTGAGTAAAAACACTCGCCAGCGTACAATTAGAACCAAGAACAATTATCTCATGAAAACTCGAAACAAGCAACCGAATCATCAAATAAATAGTAGTTTTCGTCTTAAACGGACAACACCCGAATACACCTTTGCATTTTACTGTAAAGCTCGAGCAAGTGGGGCGGCACTTACTCACAGGAACCTGAATATAAGAACCAAATTGCACCTCCTGGATAAACCGCACCGGAATAGAATGTAAACTAAAACTTGAAACTTGAATATCAACCGAATCTTGAATATGAATCATGAAAATTAAAGCACAGAAACTTATACGTAAAGAAAACTCAATAGAGGCGCAAAGCCCGCATTAAAGGTCTGGCTTCATGCACTTGCCTTAGCGATGCAACGAGCGCCCGATAAACGGCTTAGGTCTTGCCTACCGACCCCGCCACTGAAATGTGCCCAAAATTCCTAAGCTAGAATTAACATAGATGCACTCTACAGTCAAAAAACAGGTCTATGATTTGCCAAGTATAATAATTATTTCATTATGCTATTGAACTCAACACCAACAGCCATAAAGTAATATACACATATATTTTTTTTTTTTCTGTCACGTCTTGGCGCACTACAGCAGATGTCTATAGGTCGATCTGCACGAAACATTGCAAAGGCATCCTGCCACCAAAGTTCTAGGTGAAATTAACTACTAGTTTCAAAATAAATTATTTCACTCGATGAACAAACTCATTAGATTTCAATCGAACCCAACCAATCAAGGTCTAGCTAGTCACTAGAAAAGATGTATACGTGTGTGTGTATATGCCGCAGTTGGAATAACCATTAGGAAAGATTCATACGTATATTTACTATATACTACAGATTGAGATAGCCATTAGGAAAGATGTATACGTGTATATATATATATATATATAACGCAGCTTTTGGGTAGCACGTAGTGATCAATACTTGTTAATCCTCCTTGGCCAACCCTTGCCGGCGCACAATATGACCACAACGCCGCCCTACAACAGCATCACTCCTTAATCAATTTGCATGGATGGGAGGCAATGATGGATGAGCAGGCATAATTCTTCTTCGCCACCTGACGCGTGAGTCACAGCAATTTGCCTCAGATCCGATGGCAACTAGAGAGGTGAGGATGACCTAGTACTAGCGCCGTCAGGAGCTGTGGGCAAGAAGGAACGAAGGGTTGTGGCACTGGGATAGGAGCCGGAGGTTGAATAGGTCTCATTGATGGGGACGCAGGTTGAATAGATCTCGTTTTATTTATTTTTATTGTTTTTTTCTTTGAATGAGAGAAGGAAAGAAAAATAAATAATCCTGTGCCACATCCAATGGTCCAAACTTTAACAGCTCTGCTAAAAATTCATACGATATCCCAACGAAAAACAAATGAGTAGTCGATTGGCTTTGTCTCGACGAACTCTACGTAGCCACGCGATCTCTGATCTTCCATAAAGCTTTTTTAGTTATTTTATTTATTTAATTTCAGGGTATTACATCGGCCGACGGTGATTTAGCGCTAACTCAAAACAAAGAGAAGATTTCAATGCGGCTGAATCGACCTAGACTTTTTCAAGGGTTGTGAAATCAAATGCCTCACCCTAGATAACTTAAATTTGAGGAAGTGGACCATTAGAGGGTTTTTCTAAGAATCACATGTCATAGGCCTCAAAGTAGCGCACTTGTTTAGAGCGAAATCTTGGAATTCCATCGAAAATCTGCAGTAATAGTCCTACGTACCTTGGAAACAAGAAGGGGAATACATGAAAGGTACATAGGTAGTTTAGGGTGGATAGGTTAGATGATGGTAGGACCAATTACATTACGCGCTCCCCAAACCGTTAATATATGTTTGATGTGACATTGGGGGGCTCCAGCGCTGATTTTTAGCGCGAACTCAAAACAAAGAAAAAGATTCCAGTGACTGTCGAATCACCTAGACTTTTCGCGGTTTGTGGAATCAAATGCCTCACCCTAGATAACCTAAATTTGAGGAAGTGGACCATTAGAGAGTTTTCTAAGAATCACTTGTCCTAGGCCTCAAAGTACCACTTGTTTAGAGCGAAATCTTGGAATTCCATCAAAATCTACGTGTAGACCTACGTGCGAAACAAAGGGAAAGACACGAAAGGTACATCACGGTTAGGGTGGATAGGTTAGATGATGGTAGGATCAATTACATTGCGTTTTCCAACCGTTAATATATGTTTCTAGGTTGTGACATTGGGGACTACGGGCGTGATTTCAAAGAGAACTCAAAACAAAGAGAAGTTTTCGGTCGCGGCTATCGAATCGACCCTAGACTTTTTCGGGTTGTCGAGATCAAATGCCTCACCCTAGATAACCTAAATTTGAGGAAGTGGACCATTAGAGAGTTTTTCTAAGAATCACTTGTCATAGGCCTCAATGTACCACTTGTTTAGAGTGAAATCTTGGAATTCCATCGAAAATCTACGTGTGTCGACCTACGTTCGAAACATGAAGGGAATGGCATGAAAGGTACATAGAAAGTTAGGGTGGATAGGTTAGATGATGGTAGGATCAATTACATTGTGTTCCCCAACCATTTAATATATGTTTACGGATGTGACGTTGGGGACTCGGGCGCTGATTTCGGTGCAACTCAAAAAGAAAAGAGATTCCAATGCGGCTATCGAATCGACCTAGACTTTTTCACGGTTGTGGAATCAAATGCCTCACCCTAGATAACCTAAATTTGAGGAAGTGGACCATTAGAGAGTTTTTCTAAGAATCACTTGTCATAGGCCTCAAAGTAGCACTTGTTTAGAGCGAAATCTTGGAATTCCATCGAAAATCTACGTAATGGAGCCTACGTCTTAGAAACAAGAAGGGGAGCGGCACTAAAGGTACATAGGAAGTTAGGGCGGTTAGGTTAGATGATGGTAGGATCAATTACATTGCATTTTCAACCGTTAATATATGTTTTACGGATGTGACATTGGGGACTGGCGGCGATTTTAGCACGAACTCAAAACAAAGAGAAGTTTTCAATGCGGCTATCGTATCGACCTAGACTTTTTTTGATTTGTGGAATCAAATGCCTCACCCTAGATAACCTAAATTTGAGGAAGTGGACCATTAGAGTTTTTTCTAAGAATCACATTGTCATAGGCCTCAACGTACCACTTGTTTAGAGCAAAATCTTGGAATTAAAATTAGAAAATCTACGTGGTGGACCTACGTCTTTGAAACAAGAAGGGGAACAACACGAAGGTACACTAGGAAGTTAGGGTGGATAGGTTAGATGATGGTAGGATCAATTACATTGTGTTCCCCAACCGTTAATATATGTTTACGGATGTGACATTAGGGGACTGTTGGCGTGATTTCTACTAGCGACCTCAAAACAAAGAGAAGTTTCCAAACCGGCTATATAGAATCGAGCTAGACTTTTTAATGGTTGTGGTATAAAATGCCACACCCTAGAGAACCTAAATTTGAACAAGTGGACCATTAGGGGTTTCTAAGAATCACATGTCATAGGCCTCAAAGCACAATTGTTTAGAAGCGAAATCTTGGAATTCCATCAAAAATCTATGTGTCAACCTATGTCTGCAAAACAAGAAGGGGAGCGACATAAAAGATACATAGGAAGTTATGGTGGATAGGTTAGATGATGGAAGGATCAATTTCATTGCGTTCCCCAACCTTTAATATATGTTTTACGGATGTGACATTGGGGGCTAGCTACTGATTTCGGCACGAACTCAAGACAAAGAGAAGATTCCAATGCGGCTATCGAATCGACCTAGACTTTTTCGGATTTGTGGAATCAAATGCCTCACCCTAGATAACCTAAATTTGAGGAAGTGGACCATTAGAGTTTTCTAAGAATCACTTGTCATAGGCCTCAAAGTACAACTTGTTTAGAGGAAAATCTTGGAATTGTATTAAAAATCTACATTATTAGACCCTACGTTACCCAAAAGAAGAAGGGGAACGACACGAAAGGTACATATGAAGTTAGGGTGGATAGGTTAGATGATGTAGGAACAATTACATTGCGTTTTCCAACCGTTAATATATGTTTTACGGATGTGACATTGGGGATCAGCTGGCGCTGATTTCAAACGAACTCAAACATAGAGTTGTTTTGATGCGGCTATCAAATCGACCTAGACTTTTAGGCGGTTGTCGAATGAAATGCCTCACCCTAGATAACCTAAATTTGAGGAAGTGGACCATTAGAGAGTTTTTAAGAATCACTTGTCATAGGCCTCAATGTACCACTTGTTTAGAGTGAAATCTTGGAATTCCGTCGAAAATCTACGTATTTTTACCTACGTTACGAAACAAAGGGGAATGACACACCTAAAGGTACATACGAGTTAGGGTGGATGGGTTAGATGATGGTAGGATCAATTACATTGCGTTTTCCAACCGTTAATATATGTTTAAGGTTGTGACATTGGGGGGTTTACGGGCGATTTCAAAGAGAACTCAAAACAAAGAGAAGTTTTGATTCGCGGTTATTGAATCGACCCTAGACTTTTTTTTTCGGTTGTGAATCAAATGCCTGGCCCTAGATAACCTAAATTTGAGGGACCCATGTTGGTATACCTTATAACCCAAAAATATAGGTTTTTAAAATGAAAATAAGGGCTTAAAATGAATATTAACATAGTATAGGGGCTTGACTAACATAATTCCACGAAGTTTTGGTGATTTATATATTTTCATGGATTAAACAGAAAACGCATACGAAGATTGCAAGCCCTACGACATAAAGACATATACGTAGTGAACTCAATGTGGAACCTACACTAGAACATTCGGGGGAGAGAGACCGGAGAGCACCTAGGAAGGAAGGGCCCACACTGCGAGGAGCCCCGGGGCGCCCACTTCGGGGCATGGCCGCCTGTGGGGCCGTGTCGACCTCCCATTCAGGTCGGTTCACCACCGCCTATGAGGAGCAAATCTAGTCCATCCATCAAGGTCGAGTTTGATCAAGGGTCGCCGAGTGCATCGCCTAGGGCTATATAACAAGACCACTCGCCTGTGGTGAAACCTAATTCATTCTCATTCATTCCAACTCAAGTCATCAAGTCAAGATCCCAAGCCCTAGTTCCACCATATTAGAGCATTGGGGCAATCTAGGCTAGTTCTAGAGGAAGTCAAGGTTCGTCTTGGATTCAGGATAGTCAAAGGCGTAGCGGGTACGAGAAGCTTCACGTGGCTTCTCTCTTGTATCTCATTTGTATTTGTTTGTTAGAATACAATTGCCATGACTTTATTCTATTTAATGATTATATTCTTAGTTATATGTTTCAATGTTTTATTATGATTATATGCTTAGTATAGCTAGATTGTCTTTTATATTCAAGCATGGACGATATAGCACTTAATGATATCTTGGGTGAGTGGTCAGCAATGTGTAAACGTGGTGTTTAGGCCGCGTTTGCTGCGACATCACCCTATAATACGGGACGTGTGGTAGATGGTGGATGTGATACTCCCATTGAGTCCTTTGGAGTCCACCCCTCGTAACACCCGCCCTCAAAGCCAGCATCACGCCCACGGACCCCTCCGAGGGCGCCGCACGCGTACACATAACACCTTGCTTACACTTTCGTCCCTCGCTTCATGTAAAGGGTTAACCCGAAGGTGATATGGCCGGATGGCTGAAGGCTTATAAGTTGACTCCACCCTTACTCAACTAGCAAGGTGGTACTAAACATATGCGCGCGAAGCACTCATAGGCCCCCTATCGGGCCACATCCTTATTGGGCCGGGTGTCACATACACCCCCTCAAAGGACTCGACGCCCCTCGCCGAGCCAACTTAACCAGGACCTCCCTCTTGGCACACGCAACGCGGCGCCCGTGGCCGCAGACATGTGCCATGCCGCGTACTCCGCAGAGCCTACACGGGCAATGAACCTCCTTGTCCGCGCCTCGCCCGCGACGCGCGCGTGGCGCGAAAGGTCGGCTCCGATACCACTTGTAACACCCCGCCCTCCAAAGCCGCACCGCACGGCCCTTCCGAGGGCGCGCGACGCGCACACATAACACCTTGCTTACACTTTCGTCCCCTCGCTTCATGTAAAAAGGTTAACCCGAAGGTGATATGGCTAGATGGCGAAGGCTTATAAGTCCGACTCCACCCTTACTCAACTAGCAAGGTGGTACTAAACATGCGCCGCGGCACTCACTTGGAGGCCCCCTCTTGGGCCACATCCTTATTGGGCAGTGTCACAACCCCCGAATGTAGGGCTAGTTGAACTTTGTTACTATGGTAGGTTGGTTTTGTTCCTAATCTTCCTTAGTAATATTCACCCATGTGTAGATATATTGCTTTCTGCCATGATTGCTAGGTGTATTGCACTAATCTTAGTATGCATTGACATATAAGTAGGAGTAACATAGAATATTATTCTATGCTACCTATACCATCTATTTGCCCTTTTATATGACAGATTCTAGTGGCATACGATGATCTTTTGACTTGGCACTTATCATTTATCTTTATTATCTTTATATGACTTACCCCCTGTTCAGATGGTTAGATTACATATGGTTATTCTACTTTACCACACCGCATGTGACCTCAATCACTCTACCCATAACCTACCCCTTCCTCGTGGAACATATA
>JADLZK010006915.1:0-18380 GCA_015847255.1 Hyparrhenia diplandra | reverse complement strand
TGATGTCTTTCCTTGGATCCACATTTGATATTGCGAGATACATACAAGGTAAGTATGCTACATTTCAATCCTACAACTCGGATACTGACTTTATTAGAATTTTTTTATATGTTATATTTATGTTTGTGTGAGGATCCACAAATACCACATATATATATATATATTCATTGAGTGATTTGAGAGTATCATAAAAGAAAGGAGAAAGCTATGTTTCTTTTCAAAAAAATCATTGCAAAACTCAGGATAATAGTTGATCTAAGAGCATGAGACATAGTGCTTGATTTGATTATTCTGTCTTTCAATTGCTTAAGACTCAGGAAAAAGGCTATAAGACCTGTGATAGAAAAATTTAAGTTAAATAATAATAATAATAAAAATAAATATGATTTTAGCATATATTTTTCGAGGAGAATTCTTATTTGAAAGCATATGTACTTTTGAGGCATGAAAGCATTGTAGCAACTCTGATCCATTGTTAAGTTTGGCTTTGCTAGGGACTAGCAAAGGTTAAACTTTGGGGGAACTTGTTGACACTAGTTTTAGCATAATATTAATAGTCAACTAATATGAAATAAGGGTATAAAATGAATATCAACATAAGTCTAGGGGCTTTATTAACATAATTCCACTAGTTTTGGTGAATTGTATAATTTCGGGGACTTAACGGATAAATGTAGAGAAAGATGGAGAAAGTTCGAGTATACAAGACATATGATGACAAGACTTGACCGTGAAGCAACTCAACCCGAAAAGTGGACTAAAACATTCTAGAAGACACCCGAAAGACAATAGGAAGGACACGGCGGCTGGGCCTACCATGGCTGGCGGCCGCGAGAGTTTTTGGCCGACGCCCGGGTGGGTCCCACCTGTCGGTCTCATCTTCCTAGGTCGGTTCACTACCGACATGGAGGTTGTATCTACAATTTGTTGCCAAGGTCGGTTTGATCCAATGGTGGAGATTGGTTACTTGTCCGCTAATCTACCTCGGGACTATATAAGCGGCCCTGTCGACCCCAAGCATTATCTCTCATTATTATTTCATTATCATTAGACAGAGCAAAAAGTTAGGGTTTCAATTAGAAGAGAGATCCCTCTAGTTGTCTAGTTGTCTAGTTCATCTAGTTCAACTAGTTCATCTAGTTGTAACTAGATCGGGGAGAGAGTAGAGGAGAGAGTCAAGAGCCGGACTGTCGGATCTTCTTCAACTTTGTACTCTTGCAAAGAACTAGTTCGTCTTCAGCAATCTCGGGTTCTTCATTTATTTCTAAGTATTTATTTAATTCTAGTTCTTGCTTTACTTTATTCAATGGATCTCTGCTCATATTGAGTGCTCTAGTTATTACGTGTGATTAGAGTAGTAATCAGAGTGTAGGCGTGGTGTCTAGACTAGAGGTTACCCGAGGTTGCGCCCAATCCCATGGTTAGTTGTGGTAGCCCGGGGGTGGCAAAATTGTCGGGCCGTTGTAATCCACCACGTTCGGGTTGGTGTTGTCGTAGAGCTTTTGGCGACCTTCTTCCAACTACCTTCTTCCCGTCTTTTTCAAGAGTTGGAACGGACTGTTGCTCAAGTAGATAAAGTATAGTAAGCCTTTAATTAGATAAAACCACTTAGAAAACTCAAAACCTCTCTACCCATATCATTTATCTTATCTTGGACGATCCTAATTCTCCTAGTACACTTCCGTTCCCCGTGGAAATCGATACCTTGGAATACTCTCGGGTGAAAGCTATATCGGTATCCGTGGCGCTTGTGGATTTTTACGTGTGCGTTAATTTATACCAACGGTAACAACGGTGCTTTTCTCTCACAAGTCACAACAAATCGGCACCAGACCCGCCCGGCCCGGTAGTACTTTTACGCCCCTCCATCGCGTGCTCGAGCAAGAACACGTTATCTTCCTTTCCCGGATCGTAGCACGAGCTTCCGAGGAAAACCGTGCCGAGGCCCTGAGCCATCTTCGCGAGAACCTTCCGCGGGGAGTTGCTTGAGACAATGCGCTCCGCTGCCGCCTTGGCCCCGCCTGACATCCTATCACGAAAGGCCCTCTACAATCTGAGACCAATCGGCCGGACACGGAAGCGTCAGGCCAAGCCTCTTGGACGAGTATCCCACTTAGGCCCAGGTGCTGCGTGACGACGGTCGGCGACGACGTCGCTCTTAGGTTTCTTTGTACTACTCGTAGAAGTACCGCGCGCGAAGTCTCATCTCGGTACTAAGCTCGCCGAGATCGGGCAACCGGGAGCGTGCTTTAGAGCAGGCATGTCTGCCGTGCCAGGTGGAAGGCCGCGGCACCGTCTCACCGCCGCTCGGCTTCTTTGGAACAAGCCGCCAACTCCCGCATGCACTCGCTCGGTATGTGCATTCTCTTCGCTCTGAGCGGAATGTCGCCGCCGCGATGACGCACCGCGCCCGGGCGGTGTTGCGAAAGCTAAGCGCGACACGGGCGGCAACGATGGCTGCACCACGGAGGGCCGCAAAAATCACGCAGAACTCCGCAACAGGCAGTGGAAGTGTTGCGAAACGACTTGTTGGTGGCGCCATATGCGAGAGAGATATCTTCGTCTTCCTCTAGCGAGCCCGGTGCCTTGCCGGGACGGGCATCGGTACACATGGGGAGAGACTACTGCGGCACCCGTGCCAAATGGGGGCACGGCCTATGGCATACAAACCCCTCGTTACACCGAGGAGTGTAGGATCCGCGCCGAAAGTGTAGTAAGTTCTTCCGTGTTGCACGATGGGCGGTGGAGTTGCATGAATCTATCTTACTTTTGTGCGTGATGGTTGATGTATATATGTGATAATTCGCGGTTATATTCACGTTTGCGATGGTGAGACCTTCGAGGGCTCAAGAACCCTAATTTTTCTTTTTAATCTGTGATCAAAAGATGTAACTAGTATTTCTCCCTCATAGTAACTCCAAAATCATGGTTTTCTTTCTAATTTTTTTTGTCAAATCATGCTCTTGTCATGTATCATCGATAACATTTCAATTTTAAATTTCAAAAATTACAACTTCAAACATCAATTTTGGACCACCTAGTGATTTTAACGGAAGAAATCTTATAGATGAGCCTTGGAATAGTACGTTAAGCTAGCTCGATACCGCCGGCGGAGTGCACCACCGGCCCGCTCATAAAATCCCACGTCCGGTGCACCGTGCTATGCCTTTGCTCACCAAGCTATTGTTCAGCTCCCGCCGCACAAAACATAGCTAGAGCGCGCCGCAGCTTCCACCAAAAAAAGCCCCCGCCCGCGCCGCCGCCATGCGCCATGGAAAACCTTCCGCGTGACATGCTTGCACGTGATGCGGCTTCGAAGTCGCCAAGGACGCCCCAGATCCCATGGGGGACCTCGCCAATCTGCCACCACTTGACCGTAGATGAAAAGCGGCGTCGCGGCGACCCCACTGGATGGATGGAGCATCCGACTAGACCGAGATGTTTCTGTACCCGCCGGCGCGAGCGGGTGTCGCTCGAGGATCGCGAGAGTCTTGTCACTGAAGCTCGCCGCCCGTCGGCAACCCGGATGCGTGCTTCATAGCCGCATGAAGGCCGTCTATGTCGAGCGTCGCCACCGTCACGCCGTCGCTCGAGATGCTGCGGCGCCGGCGTCGGGGCATGAAAGCGCCAAGTATGTTCTTGCTCTTGTGCTCTACGGGGCCAACGGTCTGCGCAGCTACGCACTATGCCCGGCGGCCGCTGCGGGAGATCGGTTACGGCCGCTCGGCAACGGCCGACGTGGAAGAACATCAATCGTATTTCGGCCCCGCCGAGAGGCATGGAGCAGTATGGTGGGCTGGGCGGCGCATATACCGAGAAGAGTGTCGTAGCCCCATAGCCCAAATGGTGCCTCGCCATGAAGGGCATCCGTGGTAGCCGCTAGGGCCGGTCTTCTGCCGTAGTCTTTGTCTCGGGTGAGGGCTTGGGTGATGTGTGTTGCGTGTTACGCGGCCGAGGAGTGCGAGATCCGCGGCGAGTGTCGAGGTTCTTCACTCAACTTAATCTTTTGCCATGGTTGGTGATCTTCTTACGATCAAACTTTCTATTTCTAGTGCTCTAGATGGAGACCTCGATCGAACAAACTTAATTCCATAGCTTTTTGGTGCGTGCGTGATGCTTGATGTCGATCTTGTGTATGTGCGGCGTGGTGGTGAGAAACGAGAACTTTTATTAGTTGTGATTAATTGTGAATTTGTGATATACTCCCTCGTCCCATGGAGTTTGTCTTTTTTTGACTTTTGAATTTCATATGTTTGACCATCCGTCTTATTTAAAATATTTATATAAATCATAAAATAAATTAATCAATATTCAAGTATCAATATTGATAAAATAACAAAATAAATTATATTTATGTAAAAAATTTGAATAAGACGACGCATCAAAAAAAGATGGCACGCAAATCGAGGGGCGATGGCGAGACGTTCGCCGCGAGCTCTCCACGCAAAGGATACACCTACACACGCATGCACCGTGCAAAGGTTTCTGACGCTGCTCTATCAAAAGGCGTTGGTATTCATTGGCGCGTGCGTGGCGTAACTTGTAATGAAAAAGCCGCGCCTAAAGCGTGCTCTTGAAAAAAAAAAAAAAAAAATTATCGCGAAAATAAAAATTTGTACTAGATGAATTTTACGCGCAATGGCGCTTGTCTCGAAAATAAAATTTTGTACACACGGTCATGTCGTCGCAAGCCTCTCCGGCCGCTCCTAAAAAAACGCGTGGCAACACGGGGGGCATACCGACCTGGGCGCCACCCGTATTATTGCTGCTATTCACCTCCCGCCCGCCGTGCTCAAAGTTTCGACAAAAAAGCCCCCACCGCGCCCCGAGCCATGGAGAACACGGACAACCTTCAGCGGGAGTTGCTTGAGGACATTGCGCTCCACGTCGCCATGGCCGCGAGGGATCCTGTGGAGGACCTCTACAATCACACGCCACTGTACTGGACACGAGAAGCGTCTTGCCGGGCGGCACATCTTGGACCGAGACATCCCACTAGATCGGGTGTCGCAACGGTATTTGTTCGGACGCCGACGACCACGCCTAGGGCCGGGCCCCTTTGTACCACTCGTCTGAGTACCACACGAGTCTCATGTCGGTAAGCTTCGGCGAGGTCGGCAACCGAGCGTGCTAGAGCAGAATTTACGCCATGTTCGTGGAGGTCGCCTCACCATCTCGCCCTCGACAAATCGAAACAAGCCGCCGACTCGGGGCATGTGCTCTGTACATGCATGCTCTTCTCGCTCTACACGGGAATGCCACCGCCCGCTTGATGACGACCATGCCCGAGGTGTTGCGGGAGATCTGCCTCGACACCGCGGCGGCGCGGCAGCCGCCGCGACTGCGGAGTACCGCGGGCGCGGGCGAGCAATAGAAGTGTTGAGCGGCGTTGTGCCTTGCTATCAAGAGTGGCAGCATCCTCCTCCTCCTCACGCCCAACCGAGCCTCGCCGGACGGGCATCGGTGCATATTGGGGAGACAAGCTGCGGCGCCACGGAGAATGGGGGCCACCGATTGCGGTGGGTTATCTTTGCGGCCGAGGAGTGTAGGATCCGCGCCGAGTGTGGTATGTTCTTCATTTCTGCGCAAGCATTGGTATAAGCGGCGGGGCGGTCTATATATGTGTGTGTGTGTAATGCGTATTGTACATTTATCTATAGCTTAGCTCTCTAGCTACATGATCTAGATCGATCAAACGACTTTTGCTAGCTTTTGGTTGTGTGCATGCATGGATTGGTTGATGTTCGATTGATTCTCGAGTAGCATGCGATGATGAACACTAGTGAGATGTTTTAATTCGTTGTAATCCTTGTGTTATATTTTAATTGTGTCTTTGTGGTATTGTGTTTGTGATTTAATATATGTGTTGTATTTCTCTAAATCATGTCTTTGCATGCATGTTTGATTGCAGCTGAAATGATGAGTGAAACAGAGCGACAATGGTGTATTCATGTGTTAAATTTATTTGTGGTTCTCGCCGGACCACGCAGCAATGGCCGCCAGCAGCACCTCGGCATGCCTAGCCGCCTCTGAGATGAACTTCGATCTTTGCCTTCTCTCTTACCTCTCGGCACCTCGAGGCTCGTTGGTTTGACGGTTATGCTTATCGCCTGTGTGCCGTTGTCGTCGCCTTGGAACATCGCCATGTCCCGCCGCCTCGTTCGATCGTTCTCCGCGACGGCAACCCCTCTTCGACCCGTCCCCCGCCTCGACCGTGTGTTTCAAAGGAATTTACGCCGCGTTCTTTGGTGCTTTCCATAACGTCTAATTGACCTCGGCTTGTCATCATTGGTCGGAGCGTCGATCCCTACTCCGCCGTACCCGCCACCGTCGATTGTCGAGCTCGGAAGGGGACTAAACCAGCTCATCCAATAAGCATACTAGTAACGCTAGGTTAAGGGGATCACGGTGGTGGTCCTCCCGTCATAAGAGACCTCATCTCCGCTAACATCCAGCGCCGCCGGTGTGCCACCACGTCCGGAGACCTTCGGGGCTCAAGAACCCTAATTTTTCTTTTTAATCTGTGGTCAAAACTTGTAACTAGTCTTTCTCCATCACGGTAACTCCAAAAATGATGGTTTTTCTTTCTAAATTTTTGTCAAATCATGCTCTATCGGGCGATTGTATTCTTACTTCGATTACTCTTGTCATGTTTCATCGATAACATTTCAATTTTAAATTTAAAAATCACAACTCCAAATATCAATTTTGGAGCACCTAGTGATTTTAACGGAAGAAATCTTCTGATTGACCGTTGGGATAGTATGTACGAAAAATAAAGCCGTCTGCTCATTCCATTGCAGTATGTTCCGCGGGTCATTTCTTGATCCGACGACGTCGCGGTAACATTGTTCACAGTTAGACACATGTCTCGGCGTTTATGAAACTACGAGAGAGATTTCTAAGATTTGTGAACAATGTCACTAGCACTATGTTGGATGGGGAAAACTAAAATAAGAATTGTAGATCTTGCTAAGTTACGAAACTCTCTAGTTTAGAACTTTTTTTTATTTGACATTATCTTGTAATGGAAAACTAGGTCTCAAATTCAATAAATAAATAAATAAATGAAATTTAATTGTTTTAAGTGACGTCGGATAGACAAACCACCAACATACCGATTGTAGTTCTCAATTATGAAACTTTGTAGTTTACAACCTTTTGATTTGAGATCATCTTCTCATGGAAAATATATACACTCTCCATCCCACAAATAAAAAGTCGGTTTTTGACTTTTTACAATCCCTGTTTGACCATTAGTCTTTATTTAATTTTTTATGCAAATAATAAAATAAATAAATGATTATAAAAGTATCTCTAATGATAAAATAAATCATAACAAAATATCTAAATTTTTAAAACATTTTTGAATAAGGCGAATGGTCAAACAAGGATTGTAGAAGTCAAACACGGACTTTATTTGTGCGACGGAGGGTGTAGCGATTTGAAAACATTTTGTAGTATGTACTACTCCGTATCTTCTGAGGCGAGCATTGGGATAGTGCACCACCGCCCGCTCATTACTTCCTCGCACCCCGCCGCGCACATTATTGCTGCTCACCAATCGGCGCCCGACCGCTGTTCAGCTCACCGCCCGTGACGGCGACCATTCTTCGCCGCACAATTGCACAAACCATAGCTAGAGGGCGCCGAGCTTCCACCAAAAAGCCCCCTCGCCGCCGCGCGCCATGGAAAACCTCCCGCGTGACATGCTTGCAGATTGCGATTCGAGTCGCCAAGGACGCCGCCGGATCCCATGGGGGCCCGCCAATCAAGGGCCACATGTTCGCAGATGAAAGCACCGTCTTGGCGACCCCACGGTGGGACGGAAACATCCGACTAGACACAGTGCTGCACCGTGGGTCGGCGTCTGGCGTGCGCTGTACTACTCGCTCAAGTATCGCGAGAGTCTTTGCACCCGCCTCCTCGCCGCTTCGGCAACCCGGAGTGCCAGCCAGCGGCATGTATGCCGCTTCGTCGAGAAAAGTCGCTACACCTCGCAAACCGTCATCACTCGATGCTTTGCGGCCCGCCGCGTTAGGCATGAAGTCGCCGACTATGTTCTTGCTCTTGTGCTCTCTGGGGCTAACACCGGTGCCGCGGACGGCGACTATGCCCGGCGGGTGTTGCGGGATATCGAAGGTGACAACCCTACGCGACGATCGGGACGTGGAAGAGCATCAAGTGTACTCGGCCCCGCCGACATGCATGGAGTTTTAGGTTGGGCGACTTGGCGGAGCATATACCAGAAGAGTGGCGTACATCCCATCCTATAGCCCAAATGGTGCCTTGCCATGACGGGCATCGGTCACAGCCAGCCAAAACAAGTCGCGGCCGTCCCTCGCGTCTCGGGTGGTGTGGTGTGCTCCGTGTTCTCCGGCGAGGGAGTGTAGGATCCGCGACGAGTGTATGAGGTTCTTCGGTCCGATCAATCTTTTTGCGGTAGATATCACCGGCGAGCACCTGGATATCATTCACGTTGTCTCGGGTTTGTGATCTTCACACAATCAAACTTTCTATTTGTAGTGCTAGGCGGCACCGATCTATTGCTACCTCCTCTTTCTCCGGATGGTGTTGTCGATCAAACAAACCGAATTGGATAGCTTTTGGTGCACACGTGATGGTTGATGTTCTCGATCGATCGGGGATTAATTTGATCGATCATATGCATGGTTTATGTTGAAAAGATCCTCGAGTAGGAGTATGCATGAAAACTGAGATATTTTATTAGTCGTAATCATGCAATGTGTTATATTTTTCCAAATTTGTGCTGTTTGGATGTCCTTCTCCTCTCTTCCTCCTCCCCCTCCCCTCTGTGAGTTGTTCTTCCTATAGAAAGCTACGTGATATGTGATTCTTTGTGGGGAAGCGGGTGGCCGCCACGGGCGCTAGGGTTGGCCTGAGCTCGCTAGGGCCGGCGGGGTGGTGGTGGTGGCGGGGGGGCCGAAACGAGAGGGCGGGCGAGAGACGAAGAAGATAAACAATGCCGGGCTATCCGCACTCATGTTTCTCTATTTACTACTTCTTCAATGGTGTAATCTAGTTTTTAAGGTACAGTGGTTTACATAGTGAGCCCCCGCCCTAGCGCATGCACTTGTCCGCCTTTGTCTCGTGTGCCTCTCGCCGCTCATCGACGTGGCCCCGTGGCGTACACCACACGGGAAGGCTCGGATTCCTGGCGAACTTGGAGCTAGTTCTTACGTTGGGTGGCGTAGGTTCCCGATTACCCACGCCGGCAAAGAAATTTTGACCGCTCGTCTTATTCAAATTTTTTATATAAACATCATCCATTTTGATGTGACTTAGTTTATTATTAGAGATACTTTAATAATAATTTATTTATTTCCTAAATTGTATAAATAATTTGAATAAGACGAGCGGTCAAACATGATGTCGTAGAGTCAATATGGTGAATTATTTTGAGACGAGGGAGTAATCAGACACTATTTTTTTCAGCGCTGAAATATAGTTGAGCCGGTTCGGCTGATTTAATAGTATTACGTGAGAGAGAATAAGCTAAAATAAAGCCAAAAAAAGGAGCCTGTAGGGGAGTAGTAGGCGTCCTTGCGTGTTGTCGTCTTCCCCCGCCGGTGCCTCGCCGCTTCGAGCACCATGCGGATGCAGATGGCACCGCAATCGGGAGCACGGCCTACACCAAGGATTGGACGAACGACAATGGCGGCGCGTGGGCCCTATCCTATAGCGAGCCATACGCAAAGGATTCGCATGCAACGCCCAGACATGGTCCCTATCCTACGGCCGAGGTGTGTAGGATTACGCAAAGGATTCGCATGCAAGGATTCACATGTAAGGACCTATACACGCGCGTCAGAAGTTAAGGAGCCGCGGTGGTGGAAAAGGCTCTCGTGCTCTACAAGAACATAGGTGCCGCCAACGATGAGGTATTTTGATGATGATTTTTATATTCCCGAACCGCTTGACCAAAACATCCTTACTTTTATTGGGACTCGGCGCGGCCCGGCGGGCGGTTCATTATTGCTTCTAGGGGGTTGCGTGTGGCGTAAGCGTCGGTTTCCCGTCTTTGCGGTGCGGGAAGGGCAAGAGGCCAGCTACTCCGTGAGGGCAAGGAGGGCGAGAGCGAGGAAGATGAAGGGCAAGAGGCAAGAACACCGCTAGACGCGATGGCGGCGTATGCGGTGACGACGTGCTTCCTATTGCAAATACCCGCAGGAACTGCCGCAGCGAGATCCTCCAAATACGTGATCAAGCGAGGGCAAGAAGGAGTATCGAGAAGTAAGGTACATGGATCTTCGTCGCCCGCCGCAAGTTCCAGAGTACACCGACATCGAGGAGGCGATCCGACTCGTGTCGCTCCATCGACTCGCTCGGCCTAAGCCGGGCGATGCACAAAGATTTCCCGGGAGCTCCGCAGGGCGCTTCTTCAAGGCCAATCGTCCGGAGGCCATATGCTACTGAGGGATGGTGAGGATGACGACGGGCGCCGTGGGATCCCAAGGGGCCGGAGCTCCTCGGAAAGCCGCTAATCCTGCCGGACTTCGGCGCGCTTACTTCTTGGCGATGTCGCCAGATCGCGGAACCCCTTGAGACCAAGAAGCGGCGGGCGCTGCTCCATGGAATCGGCTGGCGGCCCGGACCACGACGGCCGGTGGGTGTTGGTATACCTTATAGCATAAAATATAGAGGTTTTTAAAAGGAAAATAAGGGCTTAAAATGTATAACAACATAGTATAGGGGCTCAACTAACATGATTCCACTAGTTTTTGTGATTTATATATTTTTCAGGGATTAAACAGAAAATGCCCAAGATTTTGCAAGCCTTATGACATAAAGACGTGTCCGTGACGTAACCCAACGTGGAACCTACACTAGAACATTCTAGAAGAGACCAGGAGGGCACCGGAAGGAAGGTGGGGCCAACCTGGCAGTGAGCCAGGGCGGCCGCCGCCTGGGCCCACCTGTCAGCCTCACCCACCTAGGTCGGTTCTCCACCGCCTATGAGGAGCAATCTAGTCCATCCATCAAGGTCGGTTTGATCCAAGGGTTGTCATGCATCCTCTGGGGCTATATAACAAGACCCCCTGCCCCCTGGGTGAAACCCTAATTCATTCAAGATCATTCATCTACTCCATACCCAGTCCATCATCAAGACCCCAAGTCAAGATCCTAAGCCCTAGTTCCACCATAATTAGAGCAATAGCTATCTAGGTTAGCTCTAGAGGAAGTCAAGTATTGTCTTGGATTCCTGGATAGTCAAGAAGTAGCGGGGGGCGAAGCTTCACGTGGCTTCTCTCTTGTATCTCATTTGTAAGTATTTGTTAGCATACAATTGCCATGACTTTATTCTATTTAATGATTATATTCTTAGTTATATGCTTCTATGCCTATTATGATTATATATTTTACTTTAGTACGTTTGTCTTTATATTCAAGCATGGAGTCGTATAGCACCCCCTTAGATGTACACTATGTGGGTGGTCGACAATGTGTAAAGCGTGGTGTTTATACAACGTTTGCACAGGACATCACCCTATATTCTAGGGCGTGTGGTAGATGCGTGGATGTGATACTCCCATTGAGTCCTTTGGAGTCCACCCCCGAATGTAGGGCTAGTTGAACTTTGTTACTATGGTAGGTTGGTTTTGTTCCTAATCTTCCTTAGTAATATTCACCATGTGTAGATATAATGCTTTCATACAATGATGACTAGATGTATTGCACTAATTGTAGTATGCATTGACATATAGGTAGGAGTAACTTAGGGATATTCTATCTATCTCACCTATACCATGGTATTTTGCCTTTTATGATACTAGCTAGTGGCATATGATGATCTTTGACTTGGATGATGCTATCATTATTATTATTATCTTATTATCTTTATTATGTGACTTTCCTCGTTTGAGTTTAGTATGATGCATATGGTTTACTCTACATTACACCACTTTGCAAGTGAATCATTATTAAATCATCAACCTACCCATAGCCACCCCTTTCTTTTTGGTAGAATATAAATACGATACCTAGGATAGAATCACGGTGAGATGCTACAATAGGGTAATTCTATCTCGTGGCGCTGCGGTCGATACCAAAATTATATTATTGCAAGAGTTTCAAGTGTCATTATAAGAATATCTTCCACGCATTTCTTTAGCGTTGTGAGCTAGGGTGACGAGACTAGTTTAAGTAGGCAATGCTAGAATGTGTGGTACGTTTTTGTGCCTATCATGGTGAGATTAACTCCACCATCGATAATGTTGCAAAGTCATAAACCATAACTAACTCCGTCTAACTTTATTAACTTCCCACTCTAACTTTTATTGGAATGTGAGATTAACTCCACATCCAAGCTAACTTAATAGATAGATACCATTTTTACATTTAAAAGGCCGTCCTAAATGTGGATCGCGTTAGAGATGTCAACAAGCATTTAAAGCGCCGTTGTTGCGGGAAGAAAGGGTGCTAGCCAAACCTAAACACACATACATGGATAGATTGATATCACTTTTCAAGTCTGCCGTCAAATCCCGGGGCTCAACCCCGGACGGTGGAAACTACCAAGCCGAGTACGGTAGGGGGCGGAGGGAATTTCCGGTGGAGGCGGTGAAATGCATTGAGATCGGAAAGAACACCAACGGCGAAAGCACTCTGGCGGGCCGACATCGACACCGAGAGACGAAAGCTAGGGGAGCAAATGGGATTAGAGACCCCAATCACATAATGTATCGAGAACCCATTATCAACTACTCAAACAGGGCTTACCCTTGTTTGTCTACTTGTTTTTGATTTTATGCGGGGTAAAAATATTCATTGGAGTAATGTCGTCCAAAGAGCAATATCGAAAATCAAATTATTAATCAAGAAGGGCAAGAATTCAAGCTCGAACAACCTTTACACCTTTTTTTGATTTGGACGTTTGATCAACTTAGGCAAAGCCTATTGCCTATTTTTGAGGCCATGGCCAACAAGACACTTAGTGAGTTTTCAGCTCAACTACGGCCAATGTTCGCCTTTGGGGCCGGAAGTTGCAATTGGGGATCATGACTTTGAGCTTAAGCACGGGCTCATTAATATGGTACAAGCTATCCAGTTCTATGGAAAGGCACATGAGGATGCTAGCGCTCATCTCCAACACTTTTTGGAGATTTGCGGTACTATCACCATTAAAGGGGTGCCAAGAGATGCAATCCTACTCCGTCTTTTCCCATTCTCACTATTGGGAAGAGCGGCGATGGTTCTATGCAACAAAAGATAAAAATACTACACAGGCACTCTGTTCTCTTGCCTTCCTTGCAAAGTTCTTTCCTATAGGCAAGACCAATGCCTTACGGGGAAGATTGCAAATTTTCAACAAAGAAACAAGATGAGTGCATCCCGGAAGCATGGGAACGCTTTCAAGATAATATCTCGAATGCCCACACCATGGGATGGAAAATTGGTTACTTATGCATCCTTCTATCATGGGCTCACTACAAGTGCTCGTGAAACAATGGATGCTTTGCGGGAGGAGGTGCTTTCCTATCACTCACACTTACAAAAGCTACTTGAACTTGTGGAAAAAATGGCTTCAAACGAGTTGGAATGAGGAGCGACAACCCCGCAAAGAGGTCGGGGAGGAATGCACTCCACCGAAGGAGGTAGACATGGTGTATGCGCCAAAATGGACCTAATAATGAAGAAACTTGAGGAGAAAGCTCACGAGAAGAAAGAAGTCATGCAAATTCTAGACTCTAGCATGACATGTGAAGAATGTGGCAACATTGGCCACCCGTGGCAATAATTGCCCGAGAGATTGAAGAGGATATGAATTACATCAACAATAACAACAATTATCGCCCTCGGCAAAATCAAGGTTGGAACCGGCAAAGACCAAACTATCAAGGTAATTATACGGTAACTATCAATGTAATTTTAATAATTTTAACCAGCCTTCTTTAAGAGATCTTGTTTTAAATCAAGGAAAAACTATGGAAAACTTGTCTAAGAAGTTAACTACTAATGATAAAATGCTAGAAATAATAAACAATAGAATGGATAGTTTTCTTCTACGATTAAAAACCAACATAGTTTTAACAAGATGATAGAATCTCAAATTTCCACACCGGCATTTTACGTTCCACTAACCACATCGGGTAAAACTCCTGGCCACCGGAAGAATTAGAATCTGTAAATCTTGTAGACATTTTTAATGCGGATCACTACTTTTCTGAAAAAAGTTGGAGAGCCACCGGGCCGATGACTCCCTACCACCAAAGAAAGAAGATCCGGGGAGGCCACCATCACCATCCAAATTGGACCACATGTACTTGAGAATGCACTATGTGACTTCGGCTCAAGCATCAACATTTTACCACGGGTAATTTATGAAAAAGTTAATGGTAATCCATTGTTATATACAACCATGTGCTTGCGGCCTGCGGTCGGGCCGCTATGCTATCCACAAGGGATACTCCAAGATGTTTTCGTACAAGTTGGAAAATCATATGTACCCGGCAGATTTCGCGTGGTGAGACAGGGAGGAAGTGAATTGGCACCAATCATATTGGGTCGACCTTTCTTGAGCACAGCAAGAGCAATTATCTATGCCCGAGCACTATGTAAAAAAAGGCCTCTACAAGATGCGCGTTGAGGGCATCTACATCCGCACGCGCTGGCCGTCGCCCATTAGGGTCTCCAAATGTACCGACTTTACAGACTGGCATCCAGAGCGAAGCGTCCAGCGGGCAGCTTTAATGAGTACGGGGATTTTGTGCGTCTCAAACTTCCCCGGCCCAGTGAGCCCTTTGTTACACACGCCGCCGGGAACGCGTCGTAATCCCGGGTTTTGCTCGACCGTGATCTACGGTATCTCGAACATGATTGTCTAAGATGCGATCGCACCTCGAAACGTCCATGCACCAGCGGTCATTAATAATCGACTGTATCAGCGTCAAAAAGTAGTGACGCACGGGGCCGGTATATGCGATTATAACGGTTCGAATGTGCGACGCCGTACACAAGAAGCGTCGTGCCACTAACGCACACGACAGAGCCAGGCTTGCATCATGCGCGCCTCTAAGCTCGTTATCCATTCCGCGTACACCCGATCACTATAAGGGTCTCGTAAACCGTTATTCAAATACAGACCCGTGTGGGACGAAGCGATCGTGATATCTTCGCACGTACTTTACTGCATCGCCAGTGGTACATGTGTACGTCACCTGGCGAGCTACTGACGCGCTTAGATGGCTCGGCCTCGCACTACGCTCCGCTTCACAAACGCTTGTTACGTGCTTTACCGTCTATGAAACTTAATCCACTTTCGGGCGCTTCCGTAGGTCGCTTCGATCAGTAACTTTCGTTCGTAACTACAATCGCATGTTCAAAACGATCGTCCGCAATGTGTTCCATGTTACGGATGGTTGTTCGCGGCCGTGTCGGGAAGTAACACACAAGCTCTGACGCAGCGTTTTTAGTAAGCTCGTCTGCGTTCCTTTCAAGCTATTACGACGTTCTTTTTGTACCCACGCCTATGGGATTTAGTCTTTTACGCACGCATCGCTTTGATTCTCATATGATCAGAAAGCGTTTAAGACTTTCAGACGCTTGTTCGGTGTTTTAGACGTTTCTTCGATTCGTGTAACGTACATTTAGTATGAAACCTACAAAGGCCGCATCAGCGGTTTGTGGTCCGTACATAGATAATGAATCGTTTCAGCTATGCGATAGAAATTGAAAATGGTAGACACTTGCAAACACAAATAATACGGATGCACGGTCCGATCACAAACAAATGGTAGACAGCAGCGGCATTGTAAATTCAGATGTATCTCGATTGTTCACCGGATGTACCCGGTTCTTGAGGGGCACGCCACATATTGTTCACAACACAAATAACACAGTTCACATGCATGTATCCAGCTTTTGATCGTCATGCGGCAAGGGTAATAGTAACACAGTTCACATGCATGTATCCACCTAATCGTCATGTAGCAAGGGAAACAGAATCAACTCACGCGGTTTACTTAAACGAAATGCTCACCTTCGGGCTGATGACATGTTCCATAAGAAACTTGGCCATCTTCTCTCTAATATCCTCCAAATTGATGGAATCTCCGTCAAGTCAAAATCCTAATACAAAGAAAGGTAGGCGTAAGTGTTTGTGTACACATGGTCTATATTGCCAAACAAAGGTAGGCACAAGATGGAGTCGCACCGAAAGTTACCTCGTGATGTTCCAAATGAACTTGTTTCATCGCAGCCATCAAGTGGTGCACCGTGTAGAACCCACATGTCTTGTTATCGGTTGCAAATGGCATTGCAATCATATGAAGAAATTACGATAAATCTCAAAGGCCCAATATCTCGTGTTCCCAATATCTCGCAAACATATATTCTCAAAAAAAAAATCTGCAAACATACAAAAGAGATCCTCAAGTTTACCTTCTTTCAAGAGATGGGTTTAAGGTAGTGTTGGAGTCCAAGAAAGTAGTTATGTCTAAGCATGGACAATTTATTGGTGAGAAAGGCTATGGTTGCGGAGGTTTGTTTTTAGCCTAAGTTTGGCGTGATTTTTGTAATAAGTCGATTGAATTAGAATTGTGACACAATTAATGATAATTCGAAAGTGTTTGGCATTCTCGTTTGTGTCATGTGAATTTTAGTGTCACATCTATCTAGCTTGCGATTAATTCTACATGTGAATTTTGGTGAGGTTGCGATTAATTCTAGATTTCACCATTACCAAAGGTTCTAAGTGTCATAATTGTGTGCAATCTAAGCAACCTCGAAAGCCTCACAAGGCAAAGAGGAGGAGAGGCTCTTGGCACCTCTAGAACTCATACATTCTGATCTATGTGAGATGAATGGTGTGTGGAAAGATGTCTTGTTATCACTTATCGGTTTTGCAACAAAGCCTTTGCAAACATATGAAACACATGTCTTGTTATCACTTATCAGTTTTGCAACAAAACTTTGCAAAACATATGAAACACATGTTAGAATTTATATATGAATAGTTCCCCTAAAATTCATATGAAGAAATTACGATAAATCTCAAAGGCCCAATATCTGCGTTCCCCTAATGGGCTTTATTGTTTCAGCCCATGAGCAAAGGTGCAAGGTGCGATATCAATTAGTATCATATTGCTTTGGTTGATGTGGAAGTAGGGAGTTTTCCGCCCTATATATTTGTACCAAGCCCACTTGGGATTAGACACAACACCACAACTATAATTGGGAGTTTCAATTAGAAAATCCTAAAGGGCGTTACCAGGGACCGTAGGCTCCCGCGAGGTCCGGGGAAGGGTATTTTAGCGCCAAGCCTTACCCACACCATGTGCAATATGCGGAGCCTGTTGCTTGAACCGGGACCTTCCTATTACATGCGGTAGACCACTTGCACCGGGCCAGCCCTTCCAATTAGAAAATCCTAAAGTAGTAAAATAATATTTTCCTTTTTCCTCGCTCTTTAAGGCCGCATAGTCTCTCCATCCCATCCGTCGAATAAGGTTTTTGGGAAGCGCTCTTGGCGTGATCGCTCCCAAATCTTCCACGGCCCGCAGCTTCATCGATCCATCATCCCATCGTCATAAGGCTTTGGCGCTACGCTCATCAACAAGGAACACTCATCGACTAAGCTTACGCGATCGCCGCCCGCATCAACACCACCGGTACTTCTACATCTCGGCCGGTATTACATCGGTGTTCTAATCTTATTGTTCATCATGTTCAAAATAAATGCGGTGTCCGAACCGCTATGTTTACATCGAGTTGCCATGATCATGCTTTCTAATATACTATTGGATCATGTCATGCTTCGCTATATGCTTTTAGATCATGATATGCTTTTGTTATATGTTGGCGGCCATTATCGAGTATATTATACCGCCAACTTATATCCAATTCATGAGAAAGGAGTAAACTTATGTTACATATACCTTTACTTCTAACCTAGTTCCACTTGTATTCGTAGAAATTATGTTTTGCGGTATAAAAGTGGAAACAGTACTAAAAATCACCAAATAAGTCGAAAAGCGCATCGAATAAAATACGCCAAGGAGAGGATCAAGCAAGAGGACCAAACCCCGCGCACAAAGCGGCCCATGCACCACCATAGGCCCAACATATGAGGGACAAACGCAGAACAGAGAAGGCGGGGGGCGGGAGGCCCAGCCTGGCGGCGGCCAAAGGGGGCGGCCGGCCCGAAAAGTGGCGGCGACTTCCCGCCCTTTTCTATGGCGGTTTCGTCCGAAGGCCAAGGGGCGGTTGCATGTGGTGCGACTTTGCGTTCCCCGCCAAATTTCCCTCGAAGCAAGGAGCACCCTCCATTCTCCTCCTCCCTCCACTATAAATTGAGGGGCACACTACACATTAGAACACACACATTCTACACTTGAGCTTCATCTTCCACACATATATTT
>JADLZK010006914.1:0-68190 GCA_015847255.1 Hyparrhenia diplandra | reverse complement strand
CTCACAAGACAATTTGGCCCATGCACCACCATAGGCCCAACATGTGAATGACAAAACACGCGACAGAGAAGGCCAGGCGGGAGGCTCAACCAGGGGGCGGCCGCCCACCAGGCAAAATGGCGCATTATTTTTCCAAAGTTCCCGCCCTTTCTCCGGGCGGTTTGAGAGATCTTCAAGCGGCGGTTGCATGCGGTGCAAAGTTTCGTTCCCGCCAAGAATAGCTCGAAGCAAGGAGAGCCCTCCATTCCCTCCTCCTCTCCACTATATAAAGAGAGGCACTCCTCACACACACAAGACACAACACACTACACATCGCATTGTTACATTCTCACCTTGAGCACCACTCTCCCCCCTTCATTAGTTTAGTGTTAGTATTTGAGTTAGGCAGAGCTTCAAGGAGGGCTTGTCTCCTTGGAAGGATCTTTTGGTAATTTACTATGAAGTTCTTTCCTTTATTCAAGTCTCATTATTTATATCGCAATGCATATGAACTAGAGTATAGTTATCCTCATGTTATATTCATATTATGCTAACTAGAGTATAGCTAGTATAATATGATAATTAACATGACTAACTTTAGGCTAATTGAATCATATTTTATTCTTGGAACGTAGTAGAACTAAGTTCGAGTGATGGTCTGGTGTACCTTCGGGTTTACCTTTACTCTTGCCTGTCGATCCGTAGGGTCGGGGTACCGAGGGGGGTTTAGGTAGTTTTCTATAAACGTAAGCGTGGTGCTTAGGTCTATAGAGAATCATCTGGGAAATGCCGGCATCCCACGGTAGTGAGGTAGGCGCGTAGGGTGACAACTTTGTTCGTCCTTCGCACTCCTCCACGTCCGGTGTCGGGTTGGAGTCTTATCAAGTGTCACCGGCCGGCATATACCAGGCGCG
This sequence comes from Hyparrhenia diplandra, assembly GCA_015847255.1. Lineage (NCBI taxonomy): Eukaryota > Viridiplantae > Streptophyta > Magnoliopsida > Poales > Poaceae > Hyparrhenia > Hyparrhenia diplandra. The sequence continues at coordinate 67,297 of JADLZK010006914.1, read as the reverse complement.
GGCATCTCCTCATCACTTTAGCCCATCTCTCGCTATGAACCATGAATGACGATGTAGACTATAGTCTGACGCATTGGCGATATTAGAATAGCCAACTCAACATAGATTTTCCCTTTTAATGTTATTTTCTATTTATTCCTTCTAGTGCTCAAGAAGTGTGTGTGTCACCACTATCTCGAATATTATTGTCACTTACCCCTGTACATGATTAGTGGCTATCCATACATACATTGTGGGCTATCATCATCATATTAAAACTAAACCTGCCTTCCCATGGGAAAATATAAATGAACGATACCCGAATACTCATGGGTGAAATGCTACGATGATAGATCCGTACGCTTGCGGGTTGACCCTTGCAATATTCAATTTATCTATCACCTGACACTCTCTCGACGTTATCATTAAGGATAATATTTATTCTTAGTGATTGTGTTAAGAAATGTCAGGAAGCATTTCTGGCGCCGTTGCCGGGGATGGGTTCTAAACCTGTTTCTAGTAATTGCGCTAAGAAACGCCAATATCGACGACACGACTGGACTCGAAGGTGGCCGGAGCCAAGGCACGGAGCCGGGTTGTTTGTATTGAATTGGGTATATTTTTTACAGTTGCCGGGGGTCTCATATTTATACCTCGGGCTTGACGAGTCCTAACTAATTACGAATAATAACTAATAATATCTAGCTAAGATACATTGTCCTCCAAGTCTTCTCCGAGTCGTGGAATTGTACGTGATGTGGGCCCTCGTCCTGGATATTCTTCTTGATTCTTCACGCTTTCGAACCATCTCTCGCCGCCTCTTCTGACTCGGGCTCCTTAGCCGAATAACAATGGCTTCCGAATGACATGGCACTATAGTCGTCCTCTTGCTAGCCGAAATGATTCCTTACCGAATGATCGTGCACCGGCCTATCGGGCCATCCGGCTCTACCAAATTTTGGTGTTAACATATGCCCCCTCAATTTTAGAGTAAAAGAGGCCCTTTTTGCTCAAATTGACCGTGATTTGCTAAACTCGGGCCAAACCTTTTTATCTCGGGCTAAAATTACCAAGGCCCATCTTCCCGAAATTTCTGCGACCGCACGTTTCAACCCTTCGCCTTCTCCTTGGGACTTGCGCCCACCTGGGCTTCCACCGGTGTGAATCGGCAAGCCACGCCGCTTCCTCTTCTCAAGATAAGCACCGAATAGCCCTCTTAGATTGCCCCTCTTAAGTTTTCTTACGTATAAATATAGATGCACTCCTTCAACCGAGTAGCCATCCGCATTTCCCTTCTCGTCCCCGCAACTTCTCTCCTCCTCCTCCAAGATCTAGGTCACCGAATGGCGGTCCAAGCAAAAAGCGTCCGGGTCGGCTTGGTAGTCCCTCCTCTCCGAAGAGGCCCGCAACTAGGTAAGTACATCTCGCATATCCCAATCCAATCTCATTTTGTACTTACTAACTCGATCCTTCTTTGAAACCTTCAGCGATGAGGAAAACGCCGAGCTCCGTCGCCGGTTAGCGAGGGCAATGCACTTTTTCAAGGAGGAAAAGGAAAATCATGACATAACGCTAAAGATACTTGGAGGATGCGTAAGAAGCTATGCACCGCCTTGACAGAGAGAACGAAGCCCGTATACGCCATGGCAACGGTGAATCTTTACTATCATGCTCACATTTTTCTTTTGTGTTCTTGATTGCAATCTTTTAATCCAATTTCTTTTTATATCCTAGGCTTGGCGACGAAGCTTCATCGCCTCGAAAGCTGCCACCGGGCGAGCTAATCGTGGAACTCAAAAGGGACGATCCTCCGTGCCCCGAGCGCATCCGGAGGCTTCAAAGCAATCCCTACGGGTTTCCAAGACCATCTATAACATAGTTGTAGATTAGGGAACAATTAGTTACTATGTAACATTCCCTCGCCTCTCTGTTAATAAAGAATCGGCTTCTCCAAAATTTGTTTTTCTTATGTGTCTTCAACTCATTTGTATGAATCAATTTAATCATCTTGATGACGAATCGTCACTATGCCGAACACCAATGCCGAACAGTCCTCTAACCGAATAGCTTTCTATGAGAACTGCTATCAATTTCCCCGCTCCTTTGAAGAAATTCTTAAATCCAATAGGTATAGGTAGTGGTAGCGTAATCCGCCAAAAACTAAAATCGATTCCCACGATCCTCCAATCGGTTTGTATGGTCAACAAGATCTTTCTTATTGACGATTTTTGCATTCTCGGTTCTCCGTCTTTGTAAATATGGATGAACCGCTTAACAAAGCAACCGAGCCTTGCTCGATGTCATTACCACCAAATCCTTTAAATAATACAAGAAATTTGGCTTCCGAAAAATTTTATGACACTCGCTCATTACACCATTAAATGCACCCCCTGCCTTTCTCTTCTTCCAATAAACCAACCAGGGTAAAAATGTCAGTCCGAGGGGAGATGGAACGAGTAGAGATGGCTTCTCCGATAAGCAATCTCTCGAATAATTAAAATATTTCAGCCAATCACTTTCTTCTGGCCTTATATGTCCAAACGCGACCGAAATTGCAATTCGACCTTCCAACTCTCTTTCCTCTTTTCGCCAAGTACTTCCCGTATGTTAGCAATCCAACTACGGACAAGGGCAAAGGAGTTGCCGAGGAATCGACAGTTCAAGGTCTTCCACCTCCCCTCCCCGCTTTCTCTCGGGTAAGATTAGACATCTTGTAATTTCCAATCATCTTTTATCCTCGATGCATTCTAATCCTTTTCTTTCTTAGTTCATCCACTCATCCGGACTTCTTGTTTGGCACTTTCATGCGCATTCCAATCCCCATCTCGTCGATTCTTCCGATGATCGATTCACCGGGCGGATGCAGAGACTCTTCGCAAACAAATGTGAAGAGAGACGCCGCCGTAGGGAGCCGTGTGGATCCGATGTGACGGCTCCTTATGCCGCCCGAGTGTGATCGTCGCATGGCCCCGGAGGTCCACATTGGTGGTAATTTTCAATCCCGATCCGCTCCTATATTATTGCTTTGATGAACTGATTGTTTCTCATTTTTCTCATCATTCGGGAACGTCCCGAAGGCCACCAATGCCTTCGTGGAAGCGAAGGTCGTTTGGTGTGAGCACTCAACATGCCTCGTGAACTCCACCGCTCCACGCATCCAGGAGATTGTTGACAAGATCAAGGATGCTCAAGAAGAAGTGAAGCTTTGTCGTTAGGACTTCTTCTTAGAATAGTACTGTGGATTTAGGATTAGGTAGAAATTCCTTGTGTCACATCCTAAGTAGAAATCCTTTGTGATGTATTCGCAACACTTTTGTGATATGTCTCTCGAACTCTTGAATAAAGACCTTTTGTCTATATTTTGATATTGTTGTTTTTATTTTTGTACTAAAAGGCGACATAACAATCTTTGTGCCTACTGTCCTCCAATTCTATGGAGTATTTTTCTTTTCTCGCTAAAAGGCGATGATTTATACATCGGCTATTTCTTATGAGTAGAACAAACTTCTTTGCTCACGACTGTTAACTCATACGTGTCGGCTAATCATATTTGGCAATAATTGATCCTTTTGAAGCCGACATGAAATCTTTCCTTAGAAATTACTATGAGAGCCGACTATCTCGATCGGTCGGCGATCTTTGTAGCGAGCACCGACAGGACCTCCTTCCCATTCTCTTCCCGAGAAACACTCCACGCCTTCATATTCCCGAACGATGGCTCGGGCCGGCCGCAATGCTTACCGAATCATCAGCTTGCACTATTTCAACGTCATCACCGTTCCATTGGATGAGTACTTGATGCATAGTGGATGGAACGCAAATGCTTAGCATGGATCCAATCTCTTCCAAGTAATAAGCTGTAGGACCCCCTTACTATCGACCACAAAGAAGGTAGTGATCAAAGTCTTTGAACCGATCATCAATTCAACGTGAACGGCTCCATGGGTATCCGGAAGGATTTCCAAAAAAGTCCCCGAAAGCACAATGTCTCGCCTTGAGCAAATCCTCCTTAGTCATCCCCAGCTTCCCGAAGGTTGTATATGGCATGATATTGATTGCAGCTCCCCCCATCGACGAACATATGAGTCGAGGCTTTCCATTAACATATCCCTTCAGGTAAAGAGGCTTCAGATGGTTGTGCTTCCTAGGCCGGGCCGAATACATCTTGTCTTGATAGAGCCAACTGTCCCTAGGAGATCAATCATCTCTTTGTTATCAAAATTAGAATAGGCCTCTTCATCCGAATAAGCATCTTGTTCCTCCGATCATCGGGCTTGTTCGGGGCCGCAAACTCTATTGGGATATAGAACACCATGCTAACATCTCGCCGAAAGCCCACTTGCGAATACTCTTACGCCGAATGACCGGCTTCCCCGAAGCTTCTTTGGGCGCCACACCTTGCTTGTGTTCGGTAAATTGCTTCCTTGAGCTCCTTGTTTAGAGACGTTGGACTCTTCTCTTCGGCTCTTCCTTAAACCGAGGGAGGGCACCACTTTGTCCCTTTTGCCACACATACTCCCGAGGAGAGTCCATGTCATCATCGAAATTTTCCACATCAGCCCATGCTTGATTCGCAATCCTCTTCTCGACGTGAGGTGTGTTATCTTTATTTTTTAAGCGCCGATCATCCTCTCGGGAAGCGTGCCCCCCGCCTTTCTTGGATGGGACGGCGGTTGACTCGTACTGTCCTGCACTTCGTGGTACGCTCACTACATTCAGGACAATTGTTCCTAGCAGGCAACTTCAAGCCTTCATTCTAGCAATGCCTAAAGAAAGGACAATCCCAGTGAGATTCCTCTCGTTCCTTTATGTACTCCTCCTGTTCTCGATGGTACATCTCTTCTTCATATCTTTGCTGCTCCCCTCGGCAAGTTGTTTGATCTCTCGCGATCTTTGCTTCTCTTGCTACCTTTGCCATTTATTCAGCAAGATACGAGATGTCACCCTTGGTTTGGAGGTTTCTCCTTTCTCTACTGCTCGGCTATTTGGTAACCCAACACGCCGGGCTGGCTGAGCTCGTGACTAGACACTTGCCGACTAGGGTCTACCGAACCACTTTGTTTCGCCCTTTTCGTCGTCGGCACTTTTTTATTGGGGCTTTGCCCTTAGGATCACCGGCGAGAAACCATGCACGAATCGAAAAGCAATCATGTTTGTAGGGAAGGGTTCCTTATCCACCTTCACGCCGTTGTTGAACTTTAGAGACCCCTCGCCGTATAGCCCTCTCGAATCTGTTTTAGCGAAGATTTGGCGGTCGATAATGTTGTGAGTGATCATATCATGGAAGCCACAATATTCCCGCTTTTAACCCATGTTTTAGAACGCTAAACGGTACACGGGCGGTGACCCTTCGTTTAGCGTTTAGAGCGTGTAGACGCCGCTTAGACGGCGCCTAGACGCGATTAAACGGTTTTGTGACTGTAGCAAGATTTCAGCAGAATAGAGCAGGTAAAGGTGCAGCGCACGCCAGAATCGTGCAGCCAATCCCCAGATAGCTAATCGTAGCGTAACGTAGCCAATCCATACCGCACTGCAAAGCTCGACGCGGCACGGGTGCGCAAGAGAGCCGGAAGCCGCCACGTGCAGGGACATGCACACCACAGCAGGACGAAACGCAGGAGCAGGGGAGCTCGACGGCGCGCTGTGCCTCACGGCCGCGACGCCGGGACGACGCCAACACTCGAGCTGCCAGACGATCGGTGACGGCGAGCTGGAGGGCCTGGTGGGTCGAGGGCTCGCGGCCGCAGGTCGACGCCGGCGCCACAGTGTGTCGCGGGCGGCGCAGCGCAGGGTTGGCGGCGGAGTGCGCAGGGCCGAGCGGTCCCAAAGAATTGGAACCCTAGCCGCCCCGGCACTTATACCACGCCCAAATCCCTCTCAATCACCTCCGCCAAATGTCCCGCTCCTCCATTCCCTTCCCCGCGGCCGCTCCCCCTGTCGATTTGGAGGCGGCCATCACCTAAACGCCGCCCGTGAAACGGGCAAGTCGGCGCCCAGAACGTTTCCCCGCCGTCCCCGCTTTCTCCCGCTAACGTGTCGGTACCGTGTTTGACCGTCCTAGACGGAAACCCGGCCTAGTTGCCCGCCTAGGACCTAAACTCACCCGGTAGGGTGCGTACCGCCTACACGCGTTTAGACGGGCGTTTAATCCCGCTTAGGATAACAAGGGTTTTAACCCAATCACGGACGCTTCATAGAATGGTTTTTGGTATCTTGATGCGTCCTTCTTTGACCGTAAACTCAAAGAGCTTTTCTCGACTTGGAGACATCGAAGTCATATGCCCCCTTGAGTGTCTTCATCTAGCGTTGATTAACCTGGACAGGCTCCTTGCCCCAAGTGAATTCGGCAGCTGCTATGTCCTCCTGGCCATCATCTTCATCTTCATCTTCTTCCAGGAAGTGGTTGTATGTCTGATAAGACACGTTGCCCCCTTTCTGAAAACGAGTATCCTTCTTGATGCTCGGAATTGATTGGCCATGAGTGATAGACGCCTTGAGAGAGCTGTCCCTAAGTTATCAAACTCTATGCCGGCCAGCTTCTCCCTGATGGCTGGATGCATGCCCCGAATGGCCACAGCCGGCAATTGATGGTCTGGCAAGTTCAGTGAGTAGCATGAATTCTTCGTCTCTCTAAACCTGCGCAAGAACTCTTGCGGTGTCTCATTATACTTCTGTGTCAACCCCATCAAGTCAACGAGCTCTTTTTCATTGGACCCGCTGTAAAAGTATGAATGGAATTTGTCTTCGAGCTCAGACCAGGTTCCAATAGAATTAGCCGGCAACATGGCAAACCAAGTGAAAGCCGGCTCTGTAAGGGATGATGGGAAGAAGCGAATCCTCCATGCTTCATCACTGGCAAGCTCTCCCAACTGAATCAGATACCGACTGATGTGTTCGGTAGTAGAAGTGTCATCTTGTCCAGAGAACTTGGTCAAGTCGGTTGGAGGCTTCAGTCTGGAAGGGAGTGCCACTCTGTTGTACCAATCTGGATAGGGTGACTGATACACATAGGGCCGATTCTTGGGCTTAATCCCAAATTGGTGTTGCATCATATCGGCCATCCTCGCTAGGAGTATATCCATATTTGAATTCTGCGGTCCATGAGACTGTCCTGACTGTCCAGCTGGCTTATACCCAGGATTTGGCATAGCATGAACTGTGGAATAGTCAACGAACTCTCAGTAACCCGGGGCCAAAGGGATTTCTCGCAACCCACCGCCATTGGAGCTATTGAATACGTGTTGTATACTTTGGAGAGTTTCCAGTGTGTACCGAATGCCGCTTCTCCATGCGTCTTGGCTAGCGGATCCTCTCGGTTTTTTCGGGTGTCTTGTTCTCTCCTCCGCATTCTTGATGTATAGCTCCTTTCTTTGGTGGTGGCTTTGGCACATGAACATATCTTGCCCCCGAAAAGCTCACCAAGCCGAGCCTCAAAGTGATGATCAAACTCGGGTCCAAAGCTAGCCTTCATGATGTCGCGAAAAGTGTTGAAGAACACGTGTTGTGATTGGTCACTTTGATTCCCAACGGCGGTACAACAATCTCTTCCATCCGACGAACTTCTTCGTGACTTAGTTCATCTTCCTTTCTGCCCCATCTTCCTCATCGGATATTTGCCGAGCATATCCCTTGTCACCGGGCATCAATATTTTAGGAAGATCTGTCTTTTCGGATGATTGTACCGCTCTTTTGCTTGGAGAAGCAAGACATGCACTTTTGCGAGAAGGCCGCACATATCTTCACCATAGTCTCCGTGTCGGGAGGTAAGTCGCTCATCTCGAGCTGAATGACGTTGTTCTTGTCGACTTCCTCGTGCATGTTGGCTTGACCTTGACGTGTCCCACCGGGCGCATGCCAAAAAAGTGTGTAGGCACAAAAATCCTACTCCTTGTGCCGCGCACACATCGACAAAGCCGGAATAGCTAGCTTTACCCTGCCCGGCGCCTTGAATCACTGGCGTGCCGATCAATTTGACCTGTTAATTGACAAGGAGGTAAACGTGAGATCTCGAAAACATGCCCGGTGAGACCAAGACAAGCTCCGCATGTATGGCACTAAGGTTGATGTAAAGACATATAGCTATGAAAGCTATCTGTCGATGAGTAATAAATGCATTCGTAAGCAAATATGAAGATATGATGTGCAAACAGCCACCGAATGATCATAAAAGACATGTCTGAACAAGTAAAGTCGATCATCATGATGTGCCGATGTAAAGCTCTATTGCATAGATCGAATTAATTGACAACATGGAAGAATATAAATCATGAACATCGTAATAGATATTCACGACACGTGAAGAGGGAGCTACCCTACGAAAAACGTATACGAACCCGCAACTAAGAAGGAGCTACCGCACATGTAAACGTGTGCATACGAACCGCTATAGAGGAAGAACTACCACACGTATAAATGTACACGAACCCCGTTGTAAAAAGAAGGAGCTACCGCACAAATAGACGCATACCTGACCTGCTGCAAAGAAGGAACTACCGCACGCATACACGTATACGAACCCTCAATGAAGAAGGAGCTACCGTGCATTTATAAACGTGATACGAACCCAAAACACGTGATGACTTAAAAGAGCAACCGTGAAACTGCAAGCTTGCCGAATCGGGGTCCATGAAGAAGGAACTACCTTTTACGTAAAACCTATCGATTAAACCGATCTCTAGTCCACCTGGATGACTAGCTCTAGATTAACCCAAAGATCTCAGATTCACCGTGATGACACAAATCTGTCAAGATCTAAACGATTCGAACCCACAACATGTGACAACTTAGATTGATCTAGCTCTGCCACGATGAAATCGATAGATCTAGTAACAAGCTAATGATAAACATTGAAAGAGTCGATGACAACTAGATCTAACAAAAAGATAAAGCCGAGACATCTCAATCTAAATTGGGCAAAAAGTGTGTGCAAACATAATTAAATAAATAAATTGAAAGCACTACGGTATTAATGCGTGGTAATCTTAATGAATTCATTAGATCTTGCCGGAATCTAATGAAGCCGATAACTAGCTCTAAGCCGGATCTTAGCCCACCGGATGGCTCATGATCGACAAAAGAACCCTCTTGCCCCCCGATAGCTTAAATCCGCCGACGATACTAAGCGTGAACAAGACTTCTTGCAATAATCTAAATCCGCCCGACAATACTAGACATGGTGCAGGTTGCCGGTACTTCACAGAGGTCGACGGGTCGATGAATCCTCTTGCTGAGATCGACAACACGACTAGACTCGAAGGTGGCCGGAGCCAAGGCACGGAGCCGGGTTGTTTGTATTGAATTGGGTATATTTTTACAGTTGCTCGGGGGTCTTATATTTATACCACGGGCTTGACGAGTCCTAACTAATTACGAATAATAACTAATAATATCTAGCTAAGATACATTGTCCTCCAAGTCTTCTGAGTCGTGGAATTGTACGTGATGTGGGCCCCTCGCCCTGATATTCTTCTTGATGCTTCACGCTTGCCGAACCATCTCTCGCCGCTCTTTCGGACTCAAAGTCCTTAGTCGAATAACAAATAAGCTTCCCTAATGACATGGCACCGTAGCTGTCCCTCTTGCTAGCCGAATGTTTCCTTACCGAATGATCGTGCACCACCTTATCGGTCATCCGTGCTCTACCAAATTTTGGTGTTAACAAGGCTTTCTCTCCCTAATGCCAATATTAGATCATTAATAGCACACTTCAAAATATATCCCCTATCATGGGCTTAATTCAAATTCATATATCTCCAACTACAAGTGGAGGCCCATTTATGTATGCTATGATTAAATTTTTATGGGAAATATTCACACACATATTTCAATATGGGGGTTATTATTTATTATGCAAATGAGCTAGAATACCTAAAGTGCATTTAAGAATGTTCAAGCATTCCTACAAAAACCGTGGATGTTCTCCCCTAATATGCACAAAACATAGTTTAGAAAACTATTTCATTCTCTAGCTTCTTTATTAATTAGCCTAAAAAATTGATCCAAGTACTCATACAAAAAAAAAATGGATCATACACTTCAAATGTATAAAATACGCTAAATGCTTAAATTCACATGGAATCTTCTATAATTTTCTAATTGCCTTTAATGAAAAACTCCCTTGATGCCTTTTCTTCAGAAATCCCAAATCATCATAATTGTATTATCCAATAGTTCCACAACTATTCATCCCATCAAATGGGTTAGTCTCCATTGAGCAAAATTTCATAAACTCACTCCCCGATCTTAGGTCGCTTGGCCTAGATCAATCTATTGCTTATGCATACGATGCATTGAAAGCAAATCATTCCTTAGTTCAACGGAACCATATAGACATAGCATGCTAGCTAGCCAATTTACTTATGAGGGAAACGCAAAAGATAGATACTAGCTACAACAAGTATCGTTATGCTAATATTTATGCAACAATATGGAGATAGTTGCGTACCAACCAGATACACATGCAGGTGTAATGTGGAATGTTAGTATTCAGTTAACATAATAGATAACAACAAAATGCAGAGCTACGAAAGCTTACATGCAATTAGTGCAAGAGAGAAAGTTAACTCGGCTCTAAGGGACGCTGGGCGAAACTTCAAGTCTCAATACATGCACTTAAAGATCGACTTAGGGCGGCTATGCCTATATATTATCCACATCTTTTATGCCTTTACCCAAAATTCCTCCCCCTTTTCATACCATAATTAATGCAAGTAGCGATTTGCTTTGCATTATCTATGAATAGTCACTTTTAATGCTTCATAGAATCCAATCATACTTCTAGTATTCATTGATTATGGCATGAAATTCATATATCCAATGTACTATTTAGTGTACAACAATAGACTTAGGGTAGGATACAACTTTTAGTTCATGGACTAAAATATTAAATACTTAGGATTTGGCTAAATCGATCCTTCCAAGATTAATTAATATGCTAGTTTAGTCCACTTGTTCATGTGCTTTTTAGAAAATTCAGTTTCCCATCTACCTACATGGTAGTGATGCACAAAGAACTATAACCTTCATGGTTAGTTGAGGCTTTTTTGTGGATAAATTAATGCAAAAATTATTTTGATAGGCAATTAGCAATTGTTTATATGTGAAACATATAAAACTAATTTATTCCATGAGAAGTTCGCACATTTACTTCAAGTAATAACAAGAATTGCAACTAAGAATATTAAATATTTCATATTAGTCTTCAAGCTAACAAATTAACCAATAACCACTTAATTCAACAGGAATTAAAACTTAATGCACCACCATCACTACTATCAATACTTCAGTATGTGAATTTCAAAGACAACAAGTCACAACAAATCTACAAGCACATGATTGAAGTTCTTCTTCAAGAGAAACTTTATATGTTCCAAATAATATACATTCTCGCATGTCTTAACTTCTATACGTGACAAGCAAGAGCTTCGGTGCTTTATATTCAAGAGTTATGATATACCGTCACAAGCCTTCAAGGGGTGTAACATATATGCAAGCCATATATTCAAAATTATCAGAATCGATAATGTCCTGGTTAATAAAGCTGTCTAAAAATTCAACTCAATTTCCATGAGTAATTTGTAATGGTAAATTCAAATACTTCATGTATTACATTGCTCTTTGATATTCTATATACAAGAGACATTTCTTCGAGAATGTAGATTTGAATAATCTTATTTACCATCTTGTCTTCTAGACATTTACAAATCTTCGAGCTATTGTTTATAGAGCAGCGTTAAGCATACAAGCTTCAAAATTTGACTTTCAATGCAATATGATATTCTATAATCATAATTTGGGATTTTACTCATGCAATGAGTCCCACAATGCATTTGTTACTTCTATCGCCATATACTCATTCTAGAGAGTAATTCGAAATATATATACTGAGTTTTACTACACTTCAATGGTAGCAAAATATCCTACATGGATTTAATAATGACTGTAACAAATACTTTTTACTTTTCGGAGTAATTTTAGGATATTGCTTCTTCTTTTAAGGCATGTAAAATACCGTAACTTGGACCATGTGCATATAAGTCTACTACATGTAAACGAGTAGCAAGGTGCAAAAGATAGTGGATGGTTACTCAAGATATTCTTAGAAGCTTCCTAGCATGCAGATTTTTACCAAGCATTCATTCATCCAAAAAAAAAATGCTAGGAAAATAAATATGAGGGCTCTCAAGGGTGTCAAGTCTAAGGTCTGCAGGATTTAGAGAGCCCATACACCTTATACCAACAATTACACAGTATAAAAAATCATATCGGGGATGAACATTTACTGTCCAAAGCATACACACAATTTCCTTCCAGAAATTTAAGAACTCGAGGTACATGAAGCTTCAAGCTTGATGGTTAGCTACGGCGACGAGCTCCATGTTAGCATCAAATTAACAATCTACCAATTGTCATGTATGTTCAAACTGCGGGTTTAAAACTTCCAAGGTTACGCAAGAATAAGAACGTATAGTATATTAGCATGCATGTCGGAACTACATGTTCCTGTGCCTTATATACCAATTGAATGATCAACTGGATCAAACACAATATAGGTACAGCTTCATGGCGTACTTTTATTTCTGCAATGCAAAGTTCTTATCCGCATATAACGGCCTCGTCGTCGGGACTCGGTCCTAGACGAGCGGCCAGCAGCGTACAAGCCGCAAGGAACATGGTGATTGTAGTGCATACATGCTAGTAGCATGCACTTAATGTTTGCAGCGTGCAAGCTGCGTGCAATAGGGGGGGTGCTGCCAACTGCCAATGGCTTCATGCCAAGGATCATGAGCCATGCGAACTATGCGGGATGCTTTTACATAATGACGTGCGGGCCAAGGTTAGCTAGATTGGATTCGGAACCATACATGACTCATATGCAATCCGAATTAGATTATAGGATGTAAATAACTCAATTGTTGACGGCTTCTTGCCGATATAAGCTCCTGGCTGTTTTTCGACTCGAATTAGTGTTGCTACGCCAGGATGGATCTTACTTGATCGGCCGTGGTGGCTGCCAGCCCATCGTACAAAGTTTCTTCATGCATATGTACTGTTCATGGATATACATGTATGTTCGTACCTCTTGTATTCATGTAAGTGCATAATCAGGCTTGCAGGCCTATTGTATGATACGACTGCACGCCAGGATAGACTAACCGCTATTGGCGTGCGAGCCGCGGCGTCATACTCCTAGACATGATTCAACTCATCAGGAAGCACAAAATCTACACGCTTGACGCAGCCACTGCTAGAGATCGAAGGTATCACGAAGTGTCGGGGTGCGACGACGATGGCGTACAGACCACCTTTTGTGCGGGATTGCGACCAGGAACATGCAGACAGTAAACGGCGTACGAGCCGATCGATTACGGTTAGCTGCTCAGCTGCAGGCCGAGATATATGCAACAAACAGCACGTCATGGACAATGGATGCGGAACCGTGTACCCGCGTGTGCTCATGCAAGAGCTCATGATCGATAGACTTGGTGGCGTTCATGCATGTACTTGTTATTGCTCATACACAAAATTTGAATATGAAAAAAATCGCATCTCGCAGATTGCTTGAATGTCGGGTCTCAAAAAAAAAAAAAAAAGAATGTGCTAGCCTTCGAGCTAGTCTATGCTCTCATATCTTGAATCTGTACATGAAGTACGTACATACACACTTAAGTACAATCGTATATGCATGGGTACATGCTAGTGACACGAAGATCGCTGCATTACAGATTAGTAGCGGGCGGAGGTAGCAGATCCGTTCCGCTAACAACGCCGGGGATGTCGACGCCGTCGGCGTAGTCACAAAGGGGCGCCGCACGCGGCGTAGGTGCCGAAGATCGCGGGCGCGCTTCAACGGCGATGTCGACGAAAGAGCTTGTCGTGGCTGATAACGTGTTATGAAACATGTTGCCAGCGGTTAGGACCTTCCCTCTCCGTCTCTCATGATCACGTAGTAGATGAAAGAAGTAGAACAAGTAGACACAAGATAGGGAGACTATTCTTTATTCATCCAAATATTAGTAATTACAACATAGAGCTCCCACATATATATAGTCCCCGCCAAGGTCTAAGAGTTTTTCGTAAAGAGCTCACATACGAACGGACTTAGGATTAGGATTCCTCCTTCTCCTTTCCTTCTAGGACAGAGTCCGTGTGTTTTACAACACTACAAGCGTCCATGCATAAAAGCGAGCTGTCCCCCTCCTAATGGCTAGTGACGTGGACGAATGGTGTGTCGGTGCCTGCTTAATAACCGACGTGGACGAACCAGGCGTCGGTGCGCTGTCATTGTCGTACTGTGTGAAGACTACTTGCTGCTTATTTTACGTGTCACGATTGCTTGTTACTAAATCAAATAATATTAGTTCACCATCTATTTAAAAATATCATGTTACAATAACAAATCTCAAAAAACAAAAATCTTATATCATAGATGTACGTAGTATTTTTTAAATCAATGGTCAAACATAGAAAAAAGTTTAACATAAGATAAAACTAATACATATCATATAAATAAAAAAATCTACCACATCCAAAGATCACGTACGAGTGCATGAATTAATCTAGAAAAATGATTTTTTTTTATGTCTAATCTTTTGTTATTTATTGTATTTTCATAAATTAAAACTTTTGTAAAACTGAAAAAAAACATAATTGCTACCTTCTATAATGTAACGGATAACTTTAACTATTCGATCTAATAAAATGTATGGCACTGTGACATTTGCGTGTGTGATAAGTTCAAGAACCGGGCGATTACTTTTCACTGTTTTCATACGTGCAGCTTTTTGTAATTTGGTGACTGACATCAAAGCCTGCTACTGGCCACGTTAGGTACTACAGTTCAAGGATCACGATTCCCTTGCTTAAAGACCGTCCAACGGCCGGCATGGAGTCAATTATTGTCGTGCCGCGCCGCGGCGCCTGGTTCTGGTTCAGTGCACCGCGGATAGGCACGCAGCCCTAAACCTTGTGGCTCACATGGCAGATCCATGGAATAGTGCTCGCAGCACAAGGATTAGGATAGCACTGGTACTCTTATTGTAGATGACAACATTGTGTGCAGTGAAGTTCTTGGCGTTGTCCATCTGACATGATTCATTTGTTCGTACATGAGTCACAATGGTGGCCCTAAAGCTTGAAGCATGTGCGTCACGAGTGGTTCTTGGCGTTGTCCATCTGACATGATTCATTTGTTTGTACACAAGGATGGCCCTAAAGCTTGAGGCATGTGCGTCACGAGTGCATGATTGCTTGCCGCTGTCGGTCTCTTCTACTTCTCCCTTCTCTCACTGCTACATGCAAAAAAAATATTTTCTATTGAGTTGGAACCGGTGCATGAACTTGCACCGCTCCCAAAATCTTACAACTCTGGGCACCAGTACATGCATGGCTGTAGTGTGCCAAGTAGTGCTCCAAACCTTCTCTCTCTAATTCAATCACTACTCCGAGAGCACACTGCGGAGGGCCTTATTCTCGGGCTCCTCACTCCTGCCACATCGCATCTCTCCAAATCCGCTACCAAAAAAAAAAATCTGCTACAAAACCGCCATAATTAAAATAGCCGCAACACCTCGCGTACTGAACCTTCCGTAGCATGGTTTCTCTGTGCTTCCTCTCTTCGTCTCAAAATAACTTACATTATTGATTTTCAGCCATCTCATTTGACCGTTCATTTTTTTGTTAAATTATAAAATAAATAAATAGTCAGTAAAGTATATCTATTGATTTTATAAACCATATAAAAATTGATAGTGTTCAACTAAAATTTCTGAATAAGACGAACATTCAAATGAGATGGTTCAAAGTCAAAAAAAAAGTAAGTAATTTGAGACGGAAGGGGTATAGTTTTGGTATAGTTTTACCATGGTTTGAGGAGTTGTTTACCGCTCTCCAAAACAAAAGCTCTCTAGCCAGCTAGCAAACCGCTTCATTGGAGCTGAAGAATTCAGAAAAATAGTATTATTTTAACCGTCTGGTAATTAGCTATCTTATGGCTCACGTATCAGCTGCTCACAGTAGACGGTAGGGATAGTTTTTTTTTTTTCAAAAATCCGGTTTCGCCTGACCCTCTCCAGCCCACGTGGACGGCGTGGCCCAAATAGACTGCTATATGGTCCAGATTGCCCTAGGTGTGCAAAGGGACAAGACTGTGCAAAGGTGACGACAACTTGTCCCCCGCCCAATTATTTTAGAAGCAACCACGTGATCCATGCGCGCTGCTTTCGCTGTTAGCTGAAACAACATGCATATATGGGCAAGGCATGCATATATGTTAGTTTTAAGGTTTTCACAAAAAGTTTCTCACCAATAGGATTACTCTCGTAGCCCGTAAAGTAATATGACCTTCATAGGTAGTTTTTATTCCGGGAAGGTATATATTGGAATGGAAGGTGTTGTTATCGTACACATGAGATGCACAAAAAAGAAAAAAAAAAAAAAGGGGTTATTCGTGAGCTAGATTTTTGAAAAAAAAAAATCATACAATAAGGTAGTGTCCTTCACTATGTAAAAAAGGACATCATAGACGCGTGTTGGGAGCTATCCCTAACGCCGCTTGAGCACGTCTGCTACATCGCATTTGTAGTAATGCTTTACTAAGCGTGCGTCTGCAATAAGCACACCCGTACCGACGCGCGTTCACAACACGCGATCATGTAACAATATGGTTAGTGCAGACACGAGTATCAAACATGCATCCTATTTCTCTCTACCACCCTATATTCCTATTGGCCCCTACTTCACTCCCCTACTTTTTTTTTCTCCGTTGCTTCGCTTCCACACATCGCAACGACACGACTTCTTTGACCCCACCCACCGTCCTCTCTCCTCCCAAGGGAGGCTGCTCATCGGCCTCTCCTCTCCTAGGCGTGGCAAAGACTCTTAACGCCGGCGGCATCTCCCCTAGCCGGGTGGGAACTTGGCGTGGGCCCCTGCGGTTCAATATTTGGAATATTGCTCGACATGGCCCGATGTACGGTGGCTCGGCGAACCACGGCGACTGGTGGAGACGTGGCTCTCGATGACCCCTATGGCTGCGGGGGGCATGTGCGACGGCCCTACGTGGCACACGACGGTGTCCTTTCCATGGCGCAGTGTGACCTCCAAGTGGGAGAAGAAACTAGTAGAGGATGACGGTGGGTCCCACGTGTCATCCTGCAAGATGGATTAGGGGTATATTTTTAGGTAGCATTGCTGGAGCAAATGATGAAATATTTGTAGTATAAAAAATTGGTAGATGCCTAAATAGAGAAATAGGAGGTGTGCAGGTAGCATTGCTAGAGATGCTCTTACCTATTCTAGTCGGAATTGTGAGGCAGTTCACTAGTTTACTGGTATGTATAGATGTATCACCGCAATGCCAACCTGAACAAGTTATTTTAATTTGGATCAGATATGCATGCATGCATGCATGCATGCGTGCACTCGGCATGTGTGAGTGTGACGTGCAGAGCAATCACACAAAGAAAAAGCGCGCGATGACTGGTCATGGTCAATATCGACAGCGACCCCGCCCCGCAATGCAGCTGCGTCCAGCAACTGAGGGCGTGTTTGCTATCGTGGTTCTGGCCAGCCTGGCTAGATGACCCTCGCCCGAGTCTCATCTATCACTACACCCAACACTCACTTCTACCCTACTAATGCACCAACTTCGCTGCGTTCAAAATTATTCAAATAAACGATTCAGATTACTCCTTAATCTTCTCTCTCATCACTCAAAATTATTTTGAAAAATAATGGCATTCCTGGTTTTCCATAAGGACCAGCAGGCACAAATTACAATTTCTCTGAAGATAATACTATTGAAGTCTGATCTTGCTTTGAGAAACATCTGAATTGGATTCAGGTTGTTGTCCCAGGAAATGTCCAAGAAATCCCAACACTCCTTGGCAAAAGGACACTGAAAGAAGAGGTGTAGGTAGGTCTCCTCAATACTCAGATTGCAAAGAACACAATCATAGTTGGGTAAGGGCATATTTTTCCTCTTGAGAAGGTTTCTTGTATTCAATCTGTCCCTTACTAATAGCCAGAAAAAGAATTTCTGGTTACCAAGATTACTTACTAACAGCCAGATTGGGCCTTGAAGGACAAGCATCAGTTCATATATAGACATTGCATAGACTGGGTATAAGGGTGCTCGGAAGGGCCATCGCCTGATGATTGCTCCAAAGGACTACTCCACCAAGTACCGTTACTAGGTCATTTTTGTTGGCTATTGATGTGTAGGTTCTGGCCTACCATGTTGGGCAAATGGTCGACTGCTAACTTTCAATACCTGTCATGACTCAAGGGTAATTTACTTGCTGATTGTCGATTTAATAACCTGTCGATTGTTGCATAACCGTTTCTTGATGTCTTACAAAATTGGAATGCAGGCGCGTCTAAAAATCATATGCCACTAATCTTGTAACCGAAGTTAACTTTCATATATTCAATTTTGATTGTTACGTTTAATTACCACGTATGTATTATACACACGACTGCCTCTGCATTTGATTGTTACGTTTAATTACCACGTATGTATTATACACACGACTACCTCTGCATTTGATTGTTATGAGTTACTCGGTTTGGTTTGTTGTGTAAAAGATGATACAAAGTAAATAGTTCACTTTCAGTTGCTGATATATGTTGCCATGGATATATCGATGTCAGCTTTGTTAAGGCTTGTTATGTGTATTCAAGATACTTTATATTTTACTTTGTTTTAATTGCAAAGGCTATACCTGGTTTATGATATATAATTATGTGTGATTTAAACTATTGAAAAATGCCTTGTTTGGTGATTTACATGTGATTGAGTTATTTACATGTAATTGCAAGGAAAAACCGTTGCGTTAGCACGGGCATTATACTAGTTGTGTCTATAATGCAGCTTTCTTCCCCATATTATAACTAACCGAGTGTAAATTGATTGCTTGAAGCCCTAAACGAATTCAAATGAAAAAGTTTTCAACTGCAAAGTTTCATAACTTTTCAAGATCTACAACTTATATTTTGGTACTTTCTCCATCCGAGGTCATTTCCAAAATTTGAATTTCAAATTTGACAAATTCGGATGCAATTTTGGGAGCCCAAATGATTTAAAATAAAAGTTATCAACTACAAAGTTTTATAACTTTTTGAGATCTACAGCTTTCATCTAAAATGTTTTTCCATTTAAGGCCATTTGAAAAATTCAAAAAAAAATTTCAAATGATTTGTACAGCAGGATCCTTAAGAAATCGAAATCCGCCCGAAGACAAATCATATTTGTAATCGGGCGGTTCCTTAAGAAAACCATACCGCCAGTTTTCTTATCTTTACCCACCGATTTATTTCTACTCGGTCCGATAATGGAAACTATGAGTAGAAATAAATATATGGTGTCAAGAGAAATCATTTGCATACTAGTGCGAAGTTCCGTCACTGTAAATGGCCTCTATTTTGGGAGGCGGACCTCTTATAAAAGGCTTGCCTCGGTAAATCGAATTGAGGAGACGATTATTTTTTGTCCGTCTCCGTATGAAAACGTCCGCTTTCATTTGGCACACCTCAGCTTTACCATTGATGCTACTTTACATCTTCACCAGCAGCTAGCTTTCTTGGTGAATTAAGCTACGTGCATGGGCGAGAGGGGGAATTAAAATGAGGGAGAGGTTTTACCTCTCGGCCAAATAATGCCCTACCTATCGTGGTGTCAAATAATGCTCTGAACATGTCGCTCACGACCAAGTTTTTTTTTTCCGAACACGCGCTTTTGCACGTGTTGCACTATGTAGAATAAGGACGCTCACCACCAAGCAGATGGAGCTGTACCCGGGCCTATATAAGGGACTCGATGGATGCTCTTCGTCGGCCAGCAGAACCACACGCACACTCTACTCGCTTCTCGTGTTGCTTACCAACCATCACGATGATGATGACGAGAGCACAGGTGGCAGCAGTGGCCATCCTCGTCGCGGCGTTTGCCGTGTCGGCACGAGCCCAGGATCCCTGGGACGCGCCCGGGAGGTGCGGCCCTAACGCCCCCACGCCGGTTTGCAGCGGCTGCCGATGCTGCAGCCGATGGCACTATTGCGGCAACACCGCTCTGCACTGCGGCTCCGGCTGCCAGAGCCAGTGTGGCTGCGGCAGCGGCAACGGCACTGCCGTCGCGTCCATTGTCACCCCGGCGCTCTTCGAGGAGCTGCTGCCGTACCGCAACGACCTCAGCTGCCCCGCCCGGGGCTTCTACACCTACGACGCCTTCATCGCCGCGGCCGCTGACAACTCGAACGCTGGCTTCGGCACCACGGGCGACATCGACACCCGGAAGCGCGAGATCGCCGCGTTCCTGGCGGAGCCGGCGCACAGGACCTCGGGCGGCTGGGACGGCGCGCCCGGCGGCGCCTACGCCTGGGGCTTGTGCTTCAAGCCGGCCGGCGTCAACGTCACGGACCCCGTCATCTTCTTCGAGACGGCCATCGCGACCTGGATGACGGCACAGCCGCCCACCAAGCCGTCGTGCCACGACGTCGTCACGGGAGAGTGGAGCCCCTCGGACGCCGACGTGGCCGCGGGGGAGGCTGCCGGGCTTCGGCGTCATCGCCAACATCATCAACGGCCCCGCCGAGTGCGGCCACGGTTTCAACCAAGGTGGTAACGACCGGATCGGCTTCTACAAGCGCTTCTGCGACATACTTGGCGTCAGCTACGGCGACAACTTGACTGCTACAACCAGAAGCCCTTCGGCTTTGGCACAACCACTGGCGCCGCCACCTTAGCTGAAACTACTATCGGCCCGTCTCACGCTGACGCGTAAATTACATAGTTTCATCAATGCAGGATGGGCACAACTAATAAGAGCTCTTTTAATTCCCTACCTATATGTGTGTACACATACACACATATGGCAGAAAAAAGAGCTCACAATAAAGTACTCATGCAATTCATATGTTTGCTTTGCTTGCATGATTTAGCCCTGGGTTGTTGCGCTAGTTGTGGCGTGAAGATTGGGCCATCCAAGGTCCATATGTTTGCATGTTTTTCATAAATAAATGAATAAATAACAAAAAAAAAAATGTTGTGACGCTTCGTATGAATTACCGTATGAGAACAAATGCGCAACAATTGAAGAACGAGGAAGACTAATCTTAAACGTATTCTCCGTTGTCCTTCATCATGACTAGATGTAACCACACCAAATACGGAGAAGAGACCGAAGAAAATATTACATGGCAGCGATATCACCTCTGCCCAAGGTTTTGGGATCCATTTTGGAAAAAATTCGGTCCCAACCGAAATGGACGAAATTGAAAATTCGGATGAAATTCGAGTCAATTCGGTGAATTTTTGGAATATGATGCATATATTTCGTTTCGAGCTCACCGAAATGGACCAATTTCACCGAAATTCGGATTCTTTCGGTCGAATCCCAGTGCCTATGCCTTTATGTTGCCATCCAGAATGAAAAGTCACCATGTCGTCATGTTGATCAAGTTACCGACGTCGTATAGTTATGCCATCATTTTCAACAGAGCGTCATGCATGGAGAAAATAATCCCCCTACCCAGCCCTTTGCTCTAGCCAGAGAGAGGAGATAAATCTCTAATATCAAGAAACTTGGCATTGGAGAGATGTTATGATGAGGACATCACTCCTTCCGGATGCAACCGCCGCTCCTCCAACCGTTGCGCGCAAGGACCAACGACACGAGCTTGAATGAGACAACTATATTTAGAGGTGAGCTCGCTCTTAAGCGATTCATTTAATATTTTTGAAATAGGTTGCTACCCAATGATGTTATTTTGCTTGGGAACATTGGACTGCATCATGAGGAACTTAGAGGAATAGGTGGAGGCAAGCAAGACCAGCAAGGACGTGCAACACAAGCCGAGGCCCAATCCAACATGATTTTGATTACGTCTCGGCCTCCGGGACCCGTTCGATATAAGACTAGTCATACGGAAGCGCATGGACTCTGATCCATTTTTTATGATCAACATATGATTGGAAAGCTAATTTTATAAGGAAGCCAACCCAACTGGTCTCACCTCAAAATCCCTTTAGAATCCACGGAAATTGTCAAAACAAGTCGGCATCCGGGAATCCGTCCCGTGTTGCGTCACCGTATTTGGTCCAATGAGTCGTGTATCATCTCTCGAGCCGATTAGGGGGATGCGTCTAGGTAGGCGACAACCCTAATACTTTTAGTTATAAGACAACCCTAAGACCTTTAGTTATAATCATACGCCACCGCCATTGTTAGGTTTTCGGTTTTGCTTAGATCAATCATCCATTGGCAATCGTTGTTCATCGGTTTGTGAAACCCCAACTTGTGTGCTTAATCATTCATCAGCCAGTTTGTTCCATAGGTTAACCTGCGTTCTTTTCGAGTTCTTGCTTGTGTTTTACTGTTTTTTAGGCAGGGGATTAGCCTTCGTGGTGAGGTCAAGCGGTTGGTGACACGGTGATAACCGAGGAGTCGTGGTGTTAAGATTGTAGGGTTTGGGTCTTTCGATCCGAAGCCGGATCGGTGTGTCGATTCTCCAAGAAAATAATAGTTATTGCGACTTGATAGAAGATCGAGAACCACGTCATCTTCACCTTAACCTTAATGACTCGGGTCTATATTAGAAAATTTATTAAATAAATGGTACTCACTCTATTTGGCCTCGGCAAGATTTCGTAGGATAAAGGAAGGGAGGCTTTAGGCTAGTAGTGGAAGGCGAGGGCAGCGGGGGGCGGCGGCGGCGGGGCGGGGAGACAGCGACACAATGCTAGGGTGACCTGCCGGGGAGAGGAACAAGGAGTGTGCGCACATCCGCGTGTGTTCGCTGTGTTCTAAATGATAAAGACGTTTTGATTTTTCTAGATAATTTGAAATGAAGTACTCCTTTCGTCTCTAAAAAACTGTCGCCTTTGTGGTTCTTGAGAAAGAACTGTCGATAATTTTATAAATAATAAGTATCATCGATTAGTATTATAATTAATATCATCGAAAAGATTTTTGAATCCAGTTTTTTAACAAGTTTATTTAGAGATACAAATATTATATATATTTTTTATAAATCAAGTCAAATTTATGACACGAACATTAACAACGACATTACTGTTTTTAGGAATAGAGAAAGTACTTTTATAGTATTATGATTGAGTCGAGCATTCAAGACATGCACGCAATATCGTTCTATCGATTTGTGGTCGACATAGTCTTTGTTTTCTCTTTTTGAATAAAAGCAATAACATGTTTTAGGATAAGTTGTCCTTCGGGTATTTTTGGTCGCTAACCTTTCAAGTGGAGATTGAAAAGAAAGATGGATAGGTGGTGCCTAAGAACATGTGAGCTACATCAGCTACAACACCTTACAATCCAAACTTCAAGTGTGGAGGAGGAATGAAAGAAATCAAGATACAAGCTGTTCAGGCATGGAAAGCTCAGAATCAAATAGGAAGGACCATACCTCATCAATAACGCCTCGACTCATGGAGCCATGATGCTTCAGCATGACGACGACAACATCGTTAAGGCCATGCCAAAGTTACGGGGGGGTGGTCGGCCGACCACCCAAGTGAAGGATTCCAACGTTTGGACCATGCCACGTTGATCATCTTTGCATCATGAACACACTGCAAAAATTTGAGCCTGAATACTCCCAAAAGGCACGTCGTCTGACCACCCAAGTGAAGGATCTCAATGTTTGGACCCTGCCACGTTGATCACCTTCATATCAAGAACAAGCTATAGAAATTTGAACCTGAACGGCCACAAAAGGCAGGTCGGCCGACCAATCAATTTTCAAGAATTGGAAAATGGTCAGTGCATGATTGATCTATCAAATGAGAAGAAGAGCACCACGAAGGCCAAATGGTCAGGTGCCCCAAAAGTGCGGTCGGCCGACCCCACCATGGACCCCTGGGCCCAGCTGTCAACATCCAGGACACGTCCACGCTGGTTTGTAATTCTCCTCTCCTCTATTTTCTATTTATTTTAGATTATATTTATTGCTTTTGTACCTTTTGTTGATTTATAAATAAAACTAGAAGAAGCACTCAAGAATAACATTTTGAAAAAGTAACATTTACATGACATCTAAGAGGTAGAAACATCATGTCATGAACGAGAATTAGGCCACCCCGAGAGTGGCTAGATGAGCCTCGACACGGCAGCCCGGCCCGAGAGGGGCTGGCGCGGCCGCCGCCGCCTTCCCTCTCCTCGTCACGATTCGAGTTTGCTTCATATTCTAGTTAGGATTATCTTACATAATTTTTGGTGTGCAAGGGGATATCTCATCCATAAGGGAGACCCTTATTAGGAAAGAATAAGTTAGGAAATGCTTGTAAAAGGTATTCCGATCGTATAAGAAAACCTTATAGAGATTGTTTAGATTACGAGTCCCACTAGTCGGGCTATATAAGCAAGAGGCATGTAATCTCTAGGGGATAAGTAAGCAAAATAAAAAAATATCTTTCGCCTTCAATCTCTCCAACCGCCGCCGCCGCCCCCGCCCAGCGCTGCCGGCCGGGCCGCCGGCCCCTCCTCCGCTCCGCCTCTCCTCCTCGTTGCTCGTGCTACGCTCGTCGCCACCGGGCGAGAAGTCGAGCCCCGCACGCCATCGCGAGAAGCTTCGGCGAGGGCGGCGAACGCGTGTCAATTCCGCCCAATCTGGCCGAATCCGACACATCATAAGGTTTATTTCTTATGCAAACTTATGTTTGTGGGAAAAAATACATTATTAGGAAAAAGTTCATATTGACTAAGTCGTTGTGAATTGTGATATAGTTCTAGCTTTGGCATCAACCAAAGCACTTGGAGATTTGTTTTGACAAAATGACATAAAACCATGGTGTCACATAATCCTCAATGATGAAAATACCTACCAAAGCCATATGCATCGTTCATACATGATCGAGCCCCATATACGCTACTTGTAGTTGTATTGAATTTTGGCAAACCTAGTGACCCTTGTTGAGAATTATATCATGCTCCCAAGATCAAGATCACGTACACTCCACATCTATATGCTACTTCTACACTGAAGTACGCGACAACATGCTTTTTCCCGTTCCACCAATTAAATGCTCCATGTTTCAAGTTGTGATCTCTCTCTAGATATATAGATGGTGAAAAGAGTCATGAGCTATGCAAAAAGTATTCAAAAAAGAAGAAGAAGAAGAAGAGAGTTGGACACATAAAGGTCCAAGTAAGAAAAAAAATGTTGGACACATGAAGGTCCAAGTATATGATAGCCATGTCTCAAAACCATAAGATAGAGAGAGATCATATCCAATAAAGGAGCAAAAGTTATCCATATTTTCCACACACATGCACATTCTTGATCTAAGGGCATGATACTTTTCTCGTAGGATCCTTGTTTTGACTTTACAATATATACAATGCCAAGATGCAATCATGTTTATCCCTACCTAAGCTCCACATAGACCATTGTAGAAGTAGGGATCGAAACAAAAAGGCACTTTCATGCTATGCCTTGGTAAGGATCTATACACCATTGAGTGAATTGAGAGTACCCATTTGAGGAGTATAAGTGATCTATGTGATTTTTCTTTCTAAACTTATATCAAAAACTCCAAGTACTAAGATGAGAATGTGGAAGATGACTTGCTTTGAACTGTTCCAATTCCCAACTTCTCAAGGATATATGATAGACACAACCACATATCCCACTCGCATAGGAAATGCTTTGAAATAATCTTTATGGTAGTTCAATGTCTCAGAAGTGTTATGTCTATGCTTACTTCAACCTCTCTCCTTTGCTCGAGGACAAGCAAAGATGTAAGTGCGGGGGATCTTGTTGACGGTAGAAATATCCTATTTTCACATAGTCAAACCGTCAACAAAGTACTCCTTTTGGAAGCTAACATACATATAAATAATGATTTCTTATGCAAATAACCTAGTTCCACATGTAGATGTCATTATTTGTATGCAGATGTGAAACTCGAGGAAATCTGGCTGAAATGACACATTTGGTCACCTTCCAATCGACCCTCCAAGTATGGTCAGTGGACAAATTGATATCACCATCATGATCTCCATATCCTATGATGCTTCCACACAAAATTTGAAGTCATTTGTCCACAAGACCCACTTCGCCAACCATTTCATCTTGACATGTGGGTGGGACACCTTCTAGAAGGTTTGGAGAAGGCGGGGCCCAATGGACCCACTTCGCCAATCTACACAAGTACCTAAAACGTTTTTTCGCCGGCGGTCGTTTTTGGTTTTGCGTGGCGGGCACAAACTGCCCGTCACCAACCAAAGGTCACGTTAATCGCGTGATTAACCGTGACGGCTAAATGTTCGCCACACTTAATTTATTTTGGCGCGGGTGGGCAGATTATGATGCCCGCCATGGCCAAAAAAATAATAAAAAATCAAAAACCCTAGACAGGCCGCCGAGCCCATCTAGGGCGGCACCGACGCCATCATCCGAACACCACGCCCGACCGGCGGATCACCTGCTGACCCGCCACGGATCCACCTACCGCCCGCCGGCGGATCCACGCCCGGCCCACCGCCGGGCCGCCGATCCACGCCGGCGGCGGTCCGGCCGCCGGATCCCGCCGCCGATCCGCCGCTGACCCGTTGCCGATCCCGCCGTCGCCGATCCACCTTGCTCCCCCGCCGGATGGAGGGAGGGAGCGTCGGCCGCGATCCGAGCCGGCCGGCTCAGCGTGGGCCGCGGTGGGAGGAGAGGGCGCTCGCGGATCTCCGTCCAGCTCGCGTGGGCGCCGGGAGTAGGAGGGCGCGGGCCGCCGCCTCGGATCCGGCCGCCGCCCCATCGCATGGTCGCCGAGTGAGGGCGCCGCCGCGGTCCGTTTCCCTCGCGTTGGGCCGCCATTGAAGGAGGAGGGCCACCGGAGTTGAGGAGGGGGCGCTGCCGCCGGAGCTGGGGGGGGAGCACGCCGGGGGGGCCGGGGTGTGGGGATCCGCGGCCTTCGAAAGTGAGAGAGAGAGAGGTGGGGATGGCGGACGGAGGGAGGTGGGGGGATCGCGGCCGACAGAGGGAGGTGGGGCGGACCGGGTTGTTGGTGCGGCGCTTGGTGGACGGACGAGAGAAAGTGACGACGGCTCCCAAACCCTAACTCTCGTATATATATCTTGAACATGTTATCGGGCCTCGTTCGGGCTGTTGGGCCTCTCATTTTACGTAGATTTTTTTGCGTGGCGGGCACCTTAACACGCCCGCCACGCAAAAAGATTTTATTTTGCATGGCGTGCGTGTTAAGGTGCCCACCACGTAAAAATCTTTCCCGTAACGGACAAAAAACACCCGCCACGTAAAAAAAAGCTAGACGTGGCGGGGTATTTTCCGTGACGGGCAAAAAAGTGCCGCCATGGAAAAGATTTTGCAAGTGCTTGCAAAATCATTTAGTTACTAGTGCTAGGCCCTTTGGCCCACGGATATCTGCCATGTCACCAATCCGTGGGAGATCACCGGAAGCATCCGATTGGTCCGTCAAGACGTCTCACGGATCCCGTGGGTACAAAATAAATGTCACGGAAGTTACGGACTCAAGACGCCTTGAACCGATAGTGGGACCATCATACCCGCACACGAGGATGGCCCACATGTAATGGTATGGTCTTTGGACAAGGATGCCAAATTTCATTTCATGGTTCGATAGAAGGCCCAAACCGATCAGCTATGTGTGATGAACTGAGACATGTTGCCAAAGGTTGTGATTCTAGGGTTGAATCATATAACGGTTATGACATGAACAGATATCGCTTTCACACAGCAAGCTACGAAAACAGTTAGCCCAATCGAAAAACCACAAATAGTTCTATGTGTACCCCCGGTAATAATTGCAAAGATTATTATGGCGAGTCAAAGAAATATACAAGCTTACATTTCGTGGTTCAAACAGGTTACCAAATTTCATTGCAAAGATTTACCAACAGGGGATGAGATGGGGCTCGCATTCGGGAAGCTCTTAAGCCGACTCCTCGCTAAGAAGGAGATGCGGATCCTCATGATCGGTCTCGACGCCGCCCGGTAAAACCACCATCCTCTACAAGCTCAAGCTCGGCGAGATCGTCACCACCATCCCAACCACCGGTGAGTGGCACCTCCTCTGCCTTTCTTTACAACGTTGTTAGTGGTTGGATCTGATCATGTGCGATTCCGGCGTTGCTGGATCATGCTCGAATCGTGCGTTCCTGTATCGAATGTTCGATTGCTACTTTGCTAGATCATGTTTAATTTTTGTTGTGAAGAATGCTCTGTTCGATGGATCTATAGGATGCATACCTGTTTGATTGGGGGTTAAACGATACATGATTTTTTTATGTTCTGATACTTGAATAGGATTATAGCAGCAATTCTGTGACCTGTTTCATATAGCAAAATGCATTTGACATCATTTTAGACAACACAACAAACTTTCAATCATTAAATTTTGGTTACAGAGATGCTTATTGCAGTCTTCATTTCTAATTCCTTATGATTATGCTACAACTATGTTTTGTTTTTATGCTTCAGTGTCTGTGTCCTTAATCTTACAAGAGATGTTTTCTATGCAGGTTTTATGATGTTGAAACTGTCGAGCACAAGAACATTAGCTTCACTGTCTGGGATGTGGGGGCTCAGGACAAGGTATGATCCCCAACATCATTTGTATTATCCATTGATACTACATCATAATGTAATCTAATTTCCTATTCTCATAGAATCCAAAGCCATCATTCTTTTTAATTTTTTTTTGATTTCCCAGACTGATCTGATTGTCAACAACTTGACATTACCATATCACATCAATTTTTAGGCATGGGAATAGTGTGCTTGATCTTAACGCAGTGATAGTTTACATGTATTGTCAGATTTTGACTGACTCATACTTATTTCATGATGAAAACAGATCAGACCTCTCTGGAGGCATTACTTCCAAAACACCTAGGGTCCTATCTTTTGCCGTGGACAGCAATGACCGTGACTGGGTTGTTGAATGAGGTAAAACATTCTACTAGGTCACTTATCATGTTGTTGCTTTCTATCAATAAGCTTTTGTGTGGAGACATTCTGCTGCTATGTTAACATTTTCACTGTAAACAAATTGCTTGCTGAAATGAGTTAGGATGTGTTGTTATATGTTTTAGTGTGAACAAATCAATTTTTATGATTGTCAAATCTAGCAATAACGAAGGTTTTTTTTTTAATATACTTTTATGTAGGTGAAGCCTTAACCAACATGCTCTTTTCCATCTGAGATTTGGTTAAACTTGAGATGATTTGACCCTCCAAGATTCTTGGGCCGGAGGGAGTAAATTAAATGCGATGGAACACAATTGCTTATTTAACCACTTTTGCTGCCAGTTTGTTCATCAGGTTTTGTTAACCTGACATCATATATATTTGGTACTTTTAAGATGCCCATATGGCCATGTTTTGTTCCTGTAGGATAAACAGGTCCCAACATTTACTCCAATTTTTTTTTTTCAGTTTTTAGCTGGCCATTAAGAATGGGAATGTGCACTATCCATAATTCACACTATGTTATATATGTTCTGTTTGCTTGTATATATCTATAACATGTTCACATTTCATCCATTTTGCAGCAACTCACGGGCAAAACGGAAGATTGATCTTAACTAGGAGGCTCCAGTTGATCCTCAAGGAAAACATCAAAAGACACGTTGAGAGGTACTTCACAAATTATTTGTCATGACCCAAGAAATAGGGCCTAGAAAGACAGGCCCGCTGCACCCGAGGGGCACCAGCGCCACGCCACTGGCGGGCCCCGCCGCCGCCTCCTCCTCCACCCTTCCGCCGGATTTTTCGGCAATTAATTCAGCAATAAAGGAGGAAATTATCTAAAATTATCTTAGGCTTTTGGTGTGCAAGGGGATATTCCATCTATAAGGAAGACCCTTATTAGGAAAATAAATAGGATATGCTTGTAAAAGGTATTCCAATCTATAAGGAAACCTTTTAGAGAGATTGCTTGTGATACAAGTCCCACTAGCCGGGCTACAAAAAGTAAGGGATCTCATGTCTTTCAGGGCAAGAAGCAAATAAAAAAGAAAATTTATCCCAATCTCCTCTCTCTCTCCCTCCCTCACGTGCGCCCCTCCCTCCCTCCTCCGCCCACCGCGCACGCCACCGCCACCCCGCCCCGGTCCAAGCCCGCCCGGCGCCTGCCGCCCAAGCGACCAGCGCCGCCCGCCCCGTCACCATCGCCTCCACCTCCTTCTCCCGCCCCTACGACCGCCATCCACGTGTCGGCCTTCCGCCCAATCTAGCCGGGTTCTAACATTATTACAAACAATAAACCTCCAAATGCTCAATCAAATATAATATCTACTATTTATATTATACTCACTATTAATGCGGGTAAGCATTGCAAATTATTCTCACCATTAGCCATGAAGCAAAAAGTAAAAGGAATTACATCGGCGACATGAACCACTGGGGCGCCCCAAGAGTGGCTAGATGGGCCCTGCATAACACCGCCGCCCAAGAAGGGCCGAGACGCCGCGTGCGCTGCTGAGGGGGGCCCACCCGCCGCCACCTCCTCTCTCCCCCACGAGTCCAAGTTAAGCTTCAGATTCAAGTTAGGATTATCTTAGGTAGTTTTTGGTGTGCAAGGGGATATCTCATCTATAAGGGAGACCCTTATTAGGAAAGAATAAATTAGGATATAATACGTAAAAGGTATTCGATTGTATAAGGAAACCTTATAGAGATTGCTTAGATTACAAGTCCCACTAGTCGGGCTATATAAGCAAGAGGCATGTAATCTCTAGGGGGATAAGCAAGCAAATAAAAAATATCTTCAGCTCTCCAGCCCTCCGTGCCGCCCGTAGCCTTTTCCTGCCCCACCCGCGCCGCCGCCCCATACGCCGCGCCGCGCGCTTCGTGGCGCCGCCACGGCCCTCCCTCCCCGCCGTCCACGGCGGTTCCTCCCATCTTCCTCGACCCTCGTCTTTGCCTGCGTCACGCCCGGCGAAGCTGCAGCCCCATACTCTGTCTCTGAAGCTTAGTCGAACAAGGAACACGTGTCAATTCCGGCCGTTAACATCTCTACAACACTTTCGATGCACCGTGTGGTCCAAATAAATTTTTGTTTATACTTTTATACACTACGCATTCAGCTTCTATATAGTTAAAATAGCTTGTCACACTACTACATTATGATTCATAAGTTCTATAGGGGCGTGATAAAAAAAATGTAAACATTTTTTTATTAGAGGGGCGGATTCAACCCGCAACCTCGTGCTCACGTGCGATCCCTCCCCCACCACTACGCTACACACTTGTATGTGTCCATATCCCATTCGCGTCCCCACACATATTATACAAACCCCGTGTAAATTGACTATTTGAGCCTCTAAACGGATTCAAAGTAAAAATACGGTCAACTACAAAGTTTCATAACTTTTTGAGATCTACATTCATATGTAGCAAGTTTTTAGGTCCGAGGTCGTTTACAAAATTTGAATTTCAAATTTGAGACAATTGAACCACGACTTTTGCATGGCTAGATGATTTCTATGTAAAAAATTGGTCAACTACAAAGTTTCATAACTTTTCGAGATCTACATTTTGTATGTAGGAAGTTTTTCCGTCAGAGTCGTTTATGAAATTTGAATTTCAAATTTGAGACATTTGAACCACGACTTTTGCATGATTAGATGATTTCGGAGAGTAAAAGTGATCAACTACAAAGTTTCATAACTTTTCGAGATCTACATTTCATATGTATGAAGTTTTTTTCCATCCGAGGTGGTTTTCACAATTTGTAATTTTTAGTGCCTCGTTACAAAATTCGGGGAACCCACCGTAGGGGCGCCTCAATATAGAGCCGTCCCTCTTTGTGGTGGACGATATTAGAAGCGGTGGTGATTGAACCGCCCCTAATGTGGGTAGTATAGGGGCGGTTCGTATGGTGTCCACGGTAGGGGCGACTCAAAACAAAAAAACCGCTCCTAATCAAAAAAAGGAGGCGTTCTCTTAGTAAGCTTTTGTACTAGTGTCCTTTGTAGGTCTAAATAAATAGTCATGTATACTCAATGTACTGGTATTTGTACTCTCTGTATTCGACTCATGTCCCTATCAAGAAGAGATGATAAGATGAAACTCTTTTTATAATCATTGCATTTTTTTCTTAATTCCCGCGGCAATGCGTGGGGAATTCCCCTAAGATATTCCCACACAAGAAGACGGGCAGACTTCGCACCGCCAGTCAGTTCCTTTTACCACATTAGAGCATAATAGGGTGTGTAACTTGATTGGGCTCTAGCGTGCCCAGTATATACACAAGTTTTTTTTGACCCCCACTACGTGCAAGCTGATCCATACCAAAGGCCCAGCCTGATTTCTATCGCAAAAAACAAAGGCCCAGCCCGATTGACGACATTTTTGGGGATTGACGGGATGTTGCTTTTTGCAGAAGGGTAAATCGCCAAACCCTACAGCCGCAATTGTCTCTCTCTCTCCCATAAAGTCTGAAGCGATGATTGCATCATCGAGGAGAAGTGATTGAAGCATCTCTCCTCCGTCGTGGATTGGGGATCCTGCATTCACTCTGTCTCGTTCGAAGGTTTCCGCATTCTTTGTACTAGTCATCATCTTTGTCCATCTGCATTTCGTTCGTGCCTGTTTCTTCCAAAAGATCCAGTCCACCACTCATGGTAGTTTCTGTCCTTCGCAGGTGCTCTGATCCGTCGCCATGGCGCCTCTAACGAGACGCCAGAAGAAAGCCCTTGCCGCGGGACATCCTCCTCCAGTGATCGACCCCGCACGTCCTCCTCCAGTGATCGATCATGCCGACCGCATCAGCAAGCTCCCGAAGGAGATCCAGGAGCACATCCTGTCGTTTCTGCCGGCGCAGGAGGCCGTGCGAACTTGCGTCCTCGCGCGGACCTGGCGCCACGTCTGGAAATCCACCAGACGCCTTCTCATCACTGGCATGTCCGTGCAGTCCGTGAAGGATCTCTGGCAATTCGTGCACCACCTACTTCAGGTCCGACTCGATGGGCTCAATGTCGCATCCCTCGACGCTAGCGATATCAGGTTTGAGGGGCACTGGGAGTATTGGGATGATAACCTTGACAGCGAGGACAT
The DNA here is from genome assembly GCA_015847255.1 of Hyparrhenia diplandra. Classification (NCBI taxonomy): domain Eukaryota; kingdom Viridiplantae; phylum Streptophyta; class Magnoliopsida; order Poales; family Poaceae; genus Hyparrhenia; species Hyparrhenia diplandra. Next base: position 34,271 of record JADLZK010006914.1, on the reverse strand, counting down.
GTCCATCATAAACACATGGATCTGCCGTGTCTTGGAATGTCAAATCCAGATTCTCCGGATTGACACATCTCGGTACAATGAAGCCTATCTGCTCTTGAACAACAGGCTCCTCGTCTCGCGGCACTTGACCAGGCTAGAGCTTACAAGGGCAGAGTTCTCATCTCGTTGCCTCAACCTGGATGGCTGTCCTGTCTTGGAGCATCTGGAGATTATAGATTGCATGTTGGATGGTCTGAGGAAGATTATGTCCCTGTCACTTAAACACCTCATCATCAGATCCTGTTATGGTTATCCTACAGAAGATGAAAACGCATTCAGATTTGTGTTCCACGTGTGGTCTCATTTTGGCTGCATCTCCACAATGTCAGGACACCTGTGCTGCAGAGAATGCCAGAGTTGGTGTGGGCAAAGGTTTCGATTAACGCATATTACGATATGTGCCACTGTGAAGATCAATGGCTTGTTATCACGTTACACAGGCTGGTAACACTTCAGATATTGATTTTGATAGCGATGAAGATGAAGGAGGTTCAGGTGATTATACTGGACAAAATACCACAAAGTGTGTGGTCCTTGAAGGTTTAGCACAAGCTAGAGATCTAGTGCTGATAGCTGATCGCCCAACGGTACGGTACACAAGCATATATGTCTTTCATCCTTGTTGACTATTCACAGTTAAACTATACATATTTCCAGTTAGAAATTATATATTTACACACTCTTGTATTCCCTCCATCTGAACTTTCATTTGCTATTTTCTTTTTTTTGTGCAATCTGTCCAGTATATTTTCAGAAGGGATATTCGGTGGTGCCCCACTTTTTCCAATTTGAAGACCCTAGAACTCATTGAGAGATACTCACGTGAGCCTGCAGATTGCAGTGTCCTAGAGTGTATGCTTGAACATGCACCACTTTTAGAGAAGCTCACACTTATTTTAAAAAGGTAAACCTTTTTTCTAAATGGGGATCCATGGTTGCACTTCTGACTGAGTTGTAGTGAATTATTACACTGATTGAACTTGGTGACTTCATTTCAGGAACCGCAGGATGGAAAATACAAAGTGGAAATTAAAAGGATACCCTGATGCAAAAGTGACATCAACCAAAACATCGCAACACCTTCAGATAGTCCAGATCATTTGTGAACATGTCAATGGAATATCTGTTAACATCCTGAATCTGCTGGATACGCTCAACATATGTAAGATGACAATCTACTCTGCTTTTACTCTACATTGTATGTTTTATATTAGGTATATGGTAGCAACACAATATTTTTTGTCATGGTAAACATGGTAGAATACTATAAAAGTATAAATAAAAACACTGAGAAAGCAATAACATGCTTTATCCCAAACATGAGCTTAGAAAAGCCCTTGCATGTTTTACTGTTTCCAAACATATATTCTGCAAATAATGTAATGAAACAAGGAGTCAAACATATATTAAAACAAATTTAGCTTTAAACCAATGGCTCGAGTTAAATGAAGGTAGCCCTGTTTTGCAGAATAGAAATAGTGACCTAATTCGTAATATTTTAGTTGTTACCTGTCATGTATGGTCCCGTATGCCGGGCACGAGGCGCCAAGACATACGCCCGTCTTGGCTGAGCGCTGGTGGAGTGGAGCCGTCGGTGGCTAGGAGGAAACTTAGTTCAATTAGTTGTTTTGGTGATTCCTAGAATCAAGGAGAGCCTTCTCCATTGGCTTGGGCATTTGCCATATATTCTTGTAATTAGAACACTTGAGGATTAAGCAAGATCATTATTCCCTACTTTCTTCTCTCTAACCCTAAGCCTACGGTAGAGGGGCATAACCTCACCACCGGAAAAGATGACGGACCGCGGACTCACGAGCTCCGTGGCGAGGGATCCTCCTACCTAGGCGACAAGGCCCTTAACAATCTAGTATCACGGTCACGCCGATCCTCATCTTCCCACTCCGCCCGAACCATCCGGCGCCACGCGCCATTCCTAACGCCCGTGCATACTCAACCCTCCACCATCCCCACCATCACCACCTCCGCCCACCTCATCCATGTTGGATCCCTCAATGCCGACCTCGCCAAGATGATCGAGCCTCACCTGCGATCTCCTCCCCTGCAGTCAATGTCCACGATGTTGAAGAAGGATAAGGAGAAGTCCTCCTCCTCGTCTACCAAGTAGCGGCTCTAGCGGGCAACATCGCAATGACCGACCGCCCGAAGTTCCAAAAGCTGGACTTCCCCGCGATGATAGCATGACCAATCCCTTGATCTTCATCAACAAATGTGTGTCTTACTTCCATCAACAACGCATCATGGAGGAAGGTATGGATGGCTTCATACAACCTAGAGGGCGTGGCCTAATTGTGTACATCCAACTCTAGGAGGATGAGGCACTCCCCGGTGGAGCAAAGCTTCGGGACCTCTGCCACCTCGCTTTGGGCCACCCCTCGTTCGGCGCCGTCGAGGGCTCGAGTCTTATGCCGACACACGAAACGTCGAGGGAATACCGTAATCGCTTTGGTGCTACTACCTCGGCGCCCTGCGCGAGAAGTCCAGCTCTTCATGGCGGCCCTCTTCGCCGCTAAGCCGCGCGGTGCGCATCCACAATCCACGGTCGCTCACGGCGGCTGCGAGCATGGCGACAAGTGGAATTGATGGAGCCGATAAGGCGTTGCGGGTCCACGGCGGCTAAGCGCCCCCAGCGAGGTCTGCAGCTGCCGAACGGCATCTTCGGCTCCCGGACCCATGGCCCTGGCGCTCCTGTGTCGTCGACTAGTGCAGCCCAGCCCGGAGGAGCACGACGCCGAATGGCGTCACCTCGGGTTATGCTTTAATTGTAACAAAAATTATTCTCGTGGCTACAAAGGTTACGCCATCTTGTTCACCGGCGGGGTGGAGATCTCGGAGGAGACCGGCGGTGCGGCGCGTTGAGGACACGGCCGGCGGCGCCCTACCGACCTGCAGGCCTGGCCGGGTACCCATGGCCGACACCATGCAGGTTGCCATCGCGCTCGGTCCATAGCCCTCATCGTCCTCCACGACTCGGCCGCACGCACAACTTCATCTCGAGGCGGCGCTCGGCGTTCACGGCGTTGTTGCAACAACGGCTGGCCTCATGGCCATGGTCGCCAATGGCGATCGGGTCACATGCATGGGCATCATCCTCAACGCGCCCTCATCATCGATGGCGCCTCATTTTGATTGACCTCTTTGTCATGCCGTTGGCGGGTACGGCGTCATCCTTGGCACTCGGTGGCTCTATTGGGGCCTATCGTGTGGGACCTCGGTACCTGGTGCATGACATTCTAGCACCGGGGGGGCGCCATTTGCTGGTCGGTCATGCCTTTACTAGCGCCCGACCACGGCGCCATTACCACGGGCGAGCTGCTCGAGGCACTCACGGACTCCTTTGGGGCACTCTTGGCTGAGCCCACCCGCGTGCTCCCCAAGAGTGCGCCGCGACCACCACATCACCTTCAACATGGGCGCGCGGTGCTGGCGTCCCACAAGGGGCGAGCTAAATGCCAGCGTGCCGCCATGATCGAGCAATGGATTATGCGCCCGCGGTGACTCGCCATTCTTGTCGCGCCCGATCCACCTCGTCAAGCCCGATGGCTCAAAGCGCTTCTATGTTGACTATCGAACCACTGAACACGCTCACGATGAAGGGCGCCTTCCCCATACCTAGTCGATGAACTTCATGATGAACTCCACGGTGTCGAGGTTCTCCTCAAAGCTGGACCTCGCGGTGCAGGTATCACCAAGTGCGCATGCGGACGACGTTTCGCACCCATGACGGCTTGTATGAGTTCGATGATGGCGTTTGGGCTCTGCAATGCCCGGCGACATTCCAGGACACATTTTGATATATAGCAAGACCTGGGCGGATCACCTTCGTCACCTCTGTGCTGTCCTCGACGAACTATGCTACCACTACCCATTCGTCAAGCACACCAAGTGTGCCTTGATTGCTTAAGCCATTAAACACCTCAGCCATATGTGGTGTAGTGTTAGGAACTGTTAAAGGAGATTTTTGCTCCTCACCTCAGGCTACAGCCCAGGGTGTAGATCCGCACCTGCAATGTGTAATATTTTGGCGTTATTTTGGGCTGATGCTGAGATAGAGTACGCAAATAGATTGGGGCCATTGAAAAATCATAGATTGGCTACCTAGGTGTACTAACCTTGTACTTATGAGCTAGGAACCCACATGTGGTTATATCCTGAAGTACCACATCAGCTAAACGTGGTGGCTTTGAGAGCCAAATTGGGGGGTACTAAAATAGTTTAGAGACCTAGGTATACAATTTTATAGTTTCGTGACCAAGATAAGAATGATATAGTAGTTTACTAGAACATGAGGCGCCGAGAATGATATAGTAGTTTACTAGAACATGAGACGCCCTTTGGGCGCCCTACAATGATTAAAGAAAAAAATAACTAGAAAGTACAATTATTGCTAATTTTCTATGCTTGAGAGACATGCTTCATAATTAGATGTGGTAGACCAAGACAGTAAAGAAATTATATTTATATATACAGAGTTTGCCTGTACAATCACAATGTCTTCTACCGGCATGCACGAACAACAGAAGAGAAAAAAGGAAGGTGGAGCTGCTTGTTACTATTTATCATTATGGTGTTGTGTCTAGCACTGCCCAGGCTCTTCAAAATTGCTGGCTCCGCCACAGGTCGCAACCAGAACATATCTTGTACAGTGCTTACCTGAAAAAACTAAATTGTTAAAGGAGAAAACCAACAATTATACAGTGCCAACTTATTACATTTTTTGCCTTGGCTACCAGTTTGTCTTTAAAGAACATCCGCCCCCTTGCAATTTGCATTGTTCCTTATATCAGGCTGTAGGCCTTACCTACACAATATACTCACAGTATAAATAGGCAGTGATTGGTCCACAAAAATACTCCCAAACAAAATCGAGAATAAGATTGTAGCAATACATTGAAGTGGCAAAATCATACAAGTCCAAGGAGAACCATAACCATGCCCTACTAAAATTTGAGCCCACACACCAGATCACATTTTAAATGTTGCCAGCTTGGGGTGAACCTGCAATCTCTGACATTTGCCCAGCTTGAAACAAGTCCGCCCAATCTGTTATCAACTTGAAGACAACTGTTTTAGCCTTTGAGCAGCTTTGTTGTTTATGTTTTCACACCCATCTACTCTGCTTTCAACCTGAACTCGGCTCTTTAGCCTTTGAGTAGCTTGTTGTATTTATTTTCAGTTTCCGTAGCAAAGGGCAGCCATTCAGTTTAGTTATTCTCAACCTGAAGTAGTGAAGTTACTTCTCAAAGCATTAACACTGGCTTACTTACAGTGAGTTGCTACTTGCTACCGGCTAAGGAGCATGCATGGTATGATATGTGTACGCCACATGTACAAGTCATAGCCTACTTATCGATTACATGGTCCTCTTGCCAACACACAAGCCCAAAGGTGCACATAAAAACAAAAATAACTATTCTGCTAAAAAAATACATTCTAGGGATAGGACAAATAGATATTTCAGAAAACGATATTCATCAAACAAGCAGGTGTTTCTACCTATAAAATAAATTTCATGTCAGTTCAGTACACCTCACTTGCTGTTGTTTGTCAAAAAGCTTTGTTCACACCAATGCTGTCACTGTTCCTGTGTCGCTATAATTTTCATCCATACAATGGCTAACACGAGTACTAATTCTAAGATCATATATAGCAGCCCAAACCCAAGAAGACTGGAAGATCAACGAAGAGCAGTGGGATACAGAATAAATTTTCATCTTCCATGCTCTACATGCCAGTGAAACAAATGTTTTTGCACTAATTGTCATGTTCAAGATAAAGTGAAATTGCAGTCCACCAATACACGCTCGAACTGGACTCTTCAAACTACAACTAAAATAATCATGCAACAAACAAATCACAGGCAACATCTGCTGGCAAAAATACAGAAGGGACATGATAACTAAGACATACGCATACACACAACGAAGAACGTGAAAATCCTGGGACATAATAACTCAAGACATATGTATGGGAAAACATCACCGAAAAGACCTTTTTCTCGTGGCGCACACAACGAAGAACGTGAAAAACCTGGAGGTCTCAGGTCACGTCCCCATCTCGGCACAGCCCAGCTGCAACATAAGAAGCTGCAAGGATGACACAGCAAGAAAACAACAATCAGGCCAAAATCGTCCATTGCAAATACACATAGTCAAGAATGGTGTGGTGCGGGTGTTCAGATCTGAGGAACGGAGAGAACTGAGAAAGGATGAGATGGAGGGATTTTGGATGGGCTAGGGGTTTCACAACAGGGAGGGAAAGGGAGAACATTAGTTGGACAGAGGGAGATAAGAGGAGGAGGACGTGATCCGGTACTCAGAATCAGAGCTAGGAGAAACCGATGGAGAGGGGGAAGCACAGGAGCCTCGTTGTAGTAGACATTGACGCGCTCGAGCTGGAGGTCGGTCGCCGCCGTAGCGGCCGGTGGCGTCGATGTAGATCCTCCGCGCACACCAGCTCCGAGTGGCGGGTAGGGCGCGTGGGCCTCTGCCAGCCGCTGGTGCGGAGCTGCCGCGCGCGCACCTATGAGGGCCGCGGGCGCGAGCTTCACAAGGCGTCCCTCCCGGCCCGCAGGAAGCGAGCTCCAGCGCCGCGCGTCTGCTAAGGCGTTCTTCCGCCAGAGACGAGAGACGAGATGAGAGACAGGATGCTATGGTGCTCAAAACCCGGGTGACTTTTAATAACCCTGATGCAGCGCTAGTGTATTCTACGTAAAAATGAGGGCAAAATTTTCATATTGTATTAAAAAATGATGTCAAATTTCAAGAATGTAAACCATGCTCTAAGGCAGCGTTTATATTTGTTGAGACTTACTGAGTTATACTCCATCCCAACAAAACATTTGAGTAATTAGCATATATATATGGTTCATTTTCAGAAGTAAATTCTTATGCACTGAATTCTATTCTTGTATTGATTCTATCCATGTTTAACTATCACAGTCGGTTCCCCACTAGGTTATCATACTTCTCATGTGTTGTGCAGGTTTCAAGACCAGAGTAACGAAATATATGCCATAAAAAGCAAAGCCACCTTCTTCATGGGAACCACTATATACTATCAGTGATCATCTTCTTTATCTGTTCAGTCCGACTCCTATGACCAAGCTATTTGTCGGTGTGGTTTTGACATTTAGATTTCCTACTCCCTCCGTTCCAAATTGTAGTTCACTTTTGTTTTCTTGATCCATTTCTTTTTTATTATGTACACTACTACAAAATTGAACTTGCGCGGCGTTTAATTTTTATTTTTACTGTGGCGGGCAATTATAAAACCGCCATGCAAAATAGTTGGCGTGGCGGCCCCCGACGAGGGCAATGCCCCGCCATGGTTAATCTATTAACCATGGCGGGCATTATAACGATACCCGCCACGGTTAATGTATATTAACCGTGGCGGTTTTTCAAATGCCATGCCACGGAAAAGTCGGTCTATAAATACAGCCCCAACCTTCTTCTTCCCCACGGGATTTTTAAAGCCATTTTCTAGGGTTTTGAGCTTCAAAACTCTAGAAATCACCATTTCTGGGGGGGAAGGTTTTGCCCTTGGTTTGATTGAAGTTTGGCACCGTTAGGGGGTATTTCTCCTCTTTCTCCCCCTTTTCTCCCCCCTCTCTCCCTCTCAAGTTAGCTCCTCTCTCCCCTCTCTCCTCTCCTTCTCTCTCTCCCTCTCCCCCCTCTCTCTCTCTCCCCCTCTCTCCCTCTTTCTCCTCCCCTCTCTCTCCCTCTCAAACTAGCTCCTCTCCCCTCTCTCCTCTCCTTCTCTCTCTCCCCCTCCCCTCTCTCTCCTCTCCCCCTCTCCCCTCTTTCCCTCCCTCTCTCCCCTCTCAAGCTAGCTCCTCTCCCCTCTCTCCTCTCCTTCTCTCTCTCCCTCCCCCCTCTCTCTCCCCTCTCTCCTCTCCTTCTCTCTCTCCCTCTCCCCCTCTCTCTCTCCCCCCCTCTCTTCCTCTTTCTCCTCCCTCTCTCTCCCTCTCAAGCTAGCTCCTCTCCCCCTCTCCCCCCCCTCTCTCCCTCTTTCTCCTCCCCTCTCTCTCCATCTTTCTCCTCCCCTCTCATTTGAAGTGTACGTGGTCTTTTTCATCGATACTTCGATCTCTAATCATCGATCGCACTCTTTGTTTTCGTTTAATTAATTTGAGTAGGCCGTCGACCATGGCGCGAATAGGGATTGGATGTACAGGCTGAGGATGGGTTTGGAATTAAGTTGATCATGTGTGAAAGAAGTTTATGCCCGTCGCGCGAAACATCGAATTAGTCGAGGGTTCGGAACTAATGGTGTGCCCGTGCTATCGGTGCAAGCATCTGTTCTTACACAAGGATGGCGATGTCGTGGAGCACTTGGTGCGGTATGGTTTCATCGGGGAGCGAGGTACACCGTGTGGGCGTATCATGGTGAAAAAGAACCGAGTGTCGCGGCCGGTTCATCTGGAGGACCCCGTCGGCCGCTTGCGGCGGAAACAACGGTGGTGGACGAAGGGCGTGAACAAGTTGATAATCGCAATTACATCACCGTAGATGAATCGATTGAAGACATTGAAGGCGACAATGCGGTGGAGATGATGGTGAACAGTCGATAGTTGATGACATGTCGCCCGGGATGCTTGCTCTTTTCGAGGAAATTGCTAACCTCAAAGATGAAGATGGCGTGTTGTTTGGCAATCCAAGGTGGCTCAAGAATTTTAGGCGGATGAAGCGGTGGCAATTGACCCTCTCTACAAAGGCGGCGGCAAATGTCCGAAGGATTGCACGGTGCTACGTTTTAACCTAACGATGTTGATGATGAAGGCTCGCCCGCGGGTGGTCGGAACCGCGAGCTTCAATGACTGTTACGGTACCTCGGTGACACTGTTTTTGCCGAGGGAATAAGGTGCCGCCATACCAATCGGGCGAAGAAGGCGATTCATCCGGTGGCGATGAAGCTTAGGAAGTTTCATCGTGCCCCTAACCCTTTATTCTATACCGGGGTGACTATGCGGACTTACTGGCGTCCGCGATGCGGCGTGAAAGGTTACAAGAGGAATCTTGGCTGTCGTGCCACCGATGAGGAGGGACCGTCGAGGAGGCCCAAGAAGCGAAGGCGGGCAAGAAGAAGCGGATGCCACCTCGAGGGCGAGGAAGAAGGGGTTACACCCGGAAGGAAGATCCTGCCCTATCGGTGTGGTACCTACCGTGCTCGATCGCTGGCGTGCAATTTTGGGAACCCGGGAGGATGCCAAGGCGATGTCTGGCATGCATCGGCCCGAGCATGATGGGCGATGGCAAGTATGCGACACCCCTCGGATGCCAAAACGTGGAAACACATCGATGACATGTTCCGGAGTTTAGGGGCGAGCCGAGGAACGTAAGTTTCGCTTTTAGTACTGGCCGGGATGAATCCGTTCGGAGACCTCAGTAGCATCTTCTTCTCCTATCTGCTCGTCTATGATCCGTGATGCGGGAGTGCCATGTCATCTGCAGTCTCCATCGCCGTCGCTTGTGCTGCTTCCATGAGTAGTAGGTTTATGTCCTCTTTGGATTGGTAGATCTGGCTTGTGTATCCCTACGTTACGCTCTCTTTGCTACGGTGGCATGTTGAAGTGGGCATGTTGTAGTGGCGAACATCTTAGTGCATCACTTGTCTTCTTGGACATGATGTTGGCGCTTGCCCCCAAATGACGGTAGGCTTTCTTGAAGGCGTGCGGACCAATTGCACAAGTGATTGTTGGGTGCCCGGGATGCCGCTTTCTTTGCGACAAATGGTGACTCTACAAAAACATCCGGGCAAATCGACTTTGAGGGTTACCAATCCTCGTTGTCACCATGTTAATTGTTTGATGAAGGTTTAAAACTACGCCAAACCTTCTTTTTGATTTAGGTGAAATAAAGGATGACATTTGAGAAATTTGAGTTTCAATCATTTTATTAAAGCTAGATTGATTACTCAACAGCGATAGATAAATTTTCAAGTTTTGAACTAATGGATTCTAACATTTTATCATTATAAGATATTTTCTTGTTCGTAGATTCATTAATCTTAGCTTGACCATAAACTAAATCTTTCAAAGAAGGTTGGTTTGAGTTATAATTGGAATTGTAATTGTAATTAAAACCATTACCTCCTTGTGGACGTCCTTGATTGTTCCACCTATTGTTATTATTATTATTGTTACCATTGTTGTTACCTGGATGGAACCCATTATTGATGAAGGCAAGCTCTTCATGAGTTTCGGGACGATTCTGCCCGAATGTCCAAGCTCTCCACGTACTTCACAAGTCATCAATGCTTCGGAGGTGGTACGGTGTTGTTCATGACTTCCTTCTCGGTGGCTTGATCTCCCAACCTTTTAAGTAACAGGTCCATCTTTGCAACTAGCATGTCCGTCTCCTTGACGTTGTGCATGCCTCTCTTTGTTGGGGCTCTGTCTTCTCCCCATGCCCGGTTCTCGATCATCTTCTCGATGAGTGCTTCAGCTTTTTCAACCGTGAGGGACAGAAATGCCCCTCCAGCAGTGGCATCAAGATGGCCCTTACACATAGGTGTAAGACCATTGTATAAGTTCTAAAGCACGAGCCATGTTTCCATGCCGTGATGTGGGCAGGCAAGGATGTATTCTTGCAGCTTTTCCCACGCTTCGGGAATTGGTTCATTCGGATTTTGCTGGAAATTGGAGATTCTTGGCGCGGGGCATTGGTTTTGCCCATTGGGAAGAAACGTCGCGAGGAATGTTGTGGAGCACTTGCTCCATGTGCTTGACGCCTCTTTGTCTTTGTAAAACCATTGTTTTTCGCCTTCCCCACAAGGGAGAAAGGAAATAGGCGGAGCTTGATCGTGTCTGGCGTGGCGTCCTTGATCACTATAGTGTCACAAAGCTCCAGAAAGTTTTGAAGATGTGCATTGGCATCCTCATTTGGGCAATCCATAGAATGGATTTGCCTGTACCATCGTGATGAGGCCAGTGCGCATTTCAAAATTCTTGTCTCCAACGTTGATTGCTGGCCTAGTGGGGACATTGCCCATAGCTAGGGTTGAGTAGTCACGGAGTGTCTTGGCCATGAGTGTTGATGAAGATGGTGCGGTGATGACGGGTTCAACCTTGATTGGATTAACGACAAGTGTAACGATGCGAGACCGCGTCTCTTTCGATCCACGCCTCCGGATTGTCAACGAAGTTGTTCGGTAGGTTGCGACCGATCATATACTATCCCTGTTTTCATCCACAATAGGAAGAAAACAAAAGAGTTAGCCTACAAAGACTAGGGCTATCATTCATACATGTGGTTATAATCATCATATGCTAGCTTTATGATTTTTTTTTTAGATACCATGCCTTCCCCGGCAACGGTGCCAGAAATGCTTGTTGGTATTTCTTAACGACATTACTAGAAATAGATAATAACCTATTTCCAGTAACGGCACCGGAAACGCATGTTGGCATTTCATAGTGCAATCATCACTAAGAATAAATAATATTCTCAGAGATCACGTTAAGAGATATCAGATGATAGATGGATTCATGTGTTTACTTCAGTCAATCCGCAAGCGCGACGGATCTATCATTGTAGCATTTCACCCGGTGGTATTCGGGTATCGTGATTTATATTTTCCCATGGGAAGGCAGGCTTGTGTGGTTAGCTAGCATAATGATGATGATGATCCACAATGTATTTATGAATAACCATTAGTCAGTTGCAGGGGTAAGAAGAATCATATTCAAGATAGTGAAAAACACACATAAGCTACTACATCACTAGGGAGAGAAAAGGATAAAAGAGAATCTACAATGAGAAGGTGGTTCTAAATATTGCACATGGGTGAACTCTAGTTTAACATGTGAGGAGGCTAAATCATGAGATGGGATTACGATCATATGATGAGGAGATGCCCGCAGCTAGTCCGCTAGCCGATGGACACTTTCGGAACTCCAACTCAACATCCGAACGTGGAGGAATACGATGGGGTGTGGCCTCTTATTTATAGGAGAATGAAAGTGGTTTTTGGCGGAGTTTTGGCGCCAAATCCCCGAAAAGCACCGCCATGCACCGCCTCGGCTCCTCGGCCGGACACGGAGACAAGGCGCGGCGGGATCGGGCACGGACCTGCGGCGGATCCTTCGCGTGTGGGCTGGTGGCCCGGTGTAGGTCGCCTTCCGGAGGTGTTTCGGTCTGTTTTTGCTTCGGTTACGGTCTACCACGTTCCCCTTGGTCAAAGCGTATTTCCCGAGTTTGCACTTTACTCTTTATTTGGCGTACTCTCACTGTTTCCGTGTTTGTTCCCGCAAAAACAAATATTCTCGAATACAAGTGGAACTAGGTGAGTAGTAAATGTTTATTTGACATAAGTGTGCTCCATCTCTCTTAATTAGAGTTAAGTTGGCGGTATAAGATGTATGATAGTGACCGCCAACAGCCAACTTTGCAAATGCAACACCATTGCTTTCACGTTGCATTTGAGAGGGGTCACTGTCAACCCAATGACACTCCAACAGTTCTTTGCAAAGTCACATTCCATGTAAAGATGATTAAGTGTTTCCTCACAATTAACTGATCATAGATCAGCTGGTTGGATTCCTTGTGGTGGAACCTGCCCACCAGGGTTCATGTCCTCGACTTGGAACATCGACAACCAGACGCCTTTGGTGACTTCGTGAACTTTAAGATTTGGCAGCTCAATCTTTCAAACCTGCTCAGGGTAGGGTTTACATACGTGTGTTTATAGGGGTGAGTGTGCGTACGTATTGGGCGTTACATTGTACTGTGTAATCTCAAAAAACAATAGAGAGAACACAAAAGGAATGTGCATGTCTTAGAATATTACAGGTGCCTAACCTGTCTTGTAATAATAAGAAGAATACCTTGAGCTTATGCTGACATAGATATTTCCAAATCTAGTTGAAGATTGGGTGGGCATCAGGTTAATTTGAGTCAAGTCTGTTCAAAATCAAGTTAAAATTAATGAATTGACTTCATTCTGTGTCATAGGAATTTGGCTGGAAATCCAAGACACTGTTTAGTTTTGAGCTCAGTATTTATTTCTTTTCTCTAATCAAAAGTTCAAATTGCAAGGCTGAGTTCAATCCTTCTATCTTTGAAAACCGTGTCTGAATTGAGTTGAAGAAAAAAGCCTCTGTGACTTCTTATCGAAACGAAATACGTAATTCCATTAAACATAAGTTATAGAAAGATTACCTGACACCACTTGAGACCATCCGGCGTGCCATCCCCACAACAGATTAGTGTTCTTGGCAACCTTTTGCCACCAAAACCTGAGCTACTTTATTACATTTGCGAGGAGAAAACTGGATTGAGCAGCTACTAAAACTAGAGCATATCAGAGATTTTACTGCCAAGATAATTCCTCCACGGTGTGTGCCAGCTAGAAGCTATCCCAGTCACGAAATAATTTCCACTACGGGAAACTCATGCTTAGCCGAGCGCAAACGGTCAAGTGCCAAATATCAGGCACTCGACAAAGTCGCTCTTTGCCGAGCATCAACCTCGAAAAAAGGAACACTCGGCCTTCATAGCTTTGCTGAGAGCCTAGCTGTCAGCAAAATTCGACTCTCGGCAAAGAGCCAACTTCGCCGAGCATCAACTCACGGCAAAGGACCCACATTTGGTAGAGGGCCAGCTCCTGTAACGCCGTCCGCGCCATTTCCTTTGCTTAGTGTCGCCTTATGGCCCTCGGTAAAGGACACCTTTGCCGAGTGTCTACCAACCGGCGCTCGACACCTTTGCCGAATCGATTGGCGATGACATCATCAATTGTGTGAGGCGAAGACTAGCCGACATCTGAGCACGAAGCACGAGCTCTAACCCGCCGATACGACAACGGCCGAGCCCTATGACCCACCGGGTTGATGCCCTCAAGGTTATTATTGTGTTATTCATCGTACGTTGATCTTTAACGCCTTTTTAGGTTTGTATTACTGAAACACTGATCTTAAATGTTGTAGACCTAGCTACAAGAGGAATGGAGGCAACGTCAGGAGTAGCAGGCCAAGCTATGAGAGGAAAGGACGCAACGTCGAGAGCTGGAGGCCACACATCAGGCGACGACGAAGAGGCTGGAGGAACTTATTGCGTTCCAAGCATCATCAGGTGCATTCACTCTACCAACCAGGGCTCCTAGCTCTAGTCGCTCCACCTCCACAACAGTTTTTGACTCAAAGATGTTCGGGTACTCTTGTGAGTATGATAGCAAAGGGTTTGGTTTGGGCTTTTCCTCGAATCAAGTAATCATGTCTAACACTTGCAACATTTTTTCTCCTTTGTGCATCCCGGATCAGCGGGTTCAAATCAAGTGCCTCAAGGTGGATCGCCGGCAACTCGAGATTCCACCTTTCCCACCTCTCAACGAACATTGGTTTGTTTTTCCCTTTGTTGGCCATGTGGTGATAGACTTGTAGTACATTTGATGAACTTATGGATTTTTTTTTGGATGGATTTGACTAATTATTGCTACATATGTGATTTATGCAATGATTGATGTGGTATATGTTAATGAGACAAATATGTGATGAATATCATATATTTGTGATTTATGTCTGAATGGATGTGATATATATGTGATTATGTCTGTTTTGTCAAGGTGGAAAGAAAAAAGACATTTTTTCGGTGCTTTATCGAAGTGCAATGTCCCTAGCACTTGGCAAAGCTGGAAAAACTTCCCAGCTTTGCCGAAAAGCCGAGCCATTGCACTTTCGGCAAAGGTAGAGGCTTTGCCGAAAGTGTGAAGTCAAAACTCTCTCGGCCTTTTTTCAAAAAAATAAAACTTTGCCGAGTGCCCACCGACGTGGCGCTCGACAAAGATGGTTCTTTTTTTCTAAAAAAAAGGAAAAATCTTTGCTGAGTTCGGGCACTCAGCATAATAAATTTGAAAAAAGATAATTTCTTTCCGAGGGCGAATGACGTGGCACTCGGCAAAGAAACCATCAGTTGTAACAGCCGCTTAACGACCACTTTTCTTTGTCGAGTGCCGTCCTGAAAAAAATGGCACTCGACAAAGAAATTCCACTGTCAAAATGATTTCCCGGGCATCCTTTGCTGAGTGCCCGTGACACTTGGCAAACAAGCCATGTCCTCTAGAGTTCACCATAGTACAGTTCGTTTCAATGAAAGACTTTTGAATTCCCAGGTGTGTACCTTGATTCCAGCCCTATATGCAAGGAGTTCTGCATGAAAAAAGTGTCCATAAGATAGCTCTGTTTCCCTGCTCCTGTTTGCACAACCTCACAATTAGTCTCTTGTCACAAATCCTCAACCTCAATTGCAATCAAAAGTCCCATCCGAGTTTATCTTTAAAGTCAGCCCTCCTCTTCTATCACATGTCTATTTCAGACTTATTAATGTATTTGATTCCTTTTCCATGAAAGGTAAAAACTCCGTCTGTTTACATAGAAACAATATATGTTAACTCGTTGGGTTCCCGTCTCCTTTCTCCCTCTTTTCAAATTGCACTCTCTTTTCAAATCACATAATATTTCTTTCAGTCCACCAGAGTGCCCAAGCAAGTTGACACTGAGAGTACTTGACCTCTTTCCTTTAGACTCCATATATATATGTTCCAGCACATGTTTTGGAGTTACCTGTACGTGCTGCAGGTCCTACGTACTGTCCTCCCAGTTCTTGCCAGATCCTTTTAGCGTATTTCAATTTGAAGAACAAATGACCACCATCTTTGGTTAGTCTCTAGTATTTGAGGTAAAAACGTCTTGGCAGCTCACTGTTTTTCTGATATTCCCCTATAGTTATGTTTCCTACCCTTCCTTTCCATTTTTTCCAAACTATAAATGTATAAGCATAAACATATATTCTGTTGCAGAAACTTCGATTTGGTTGTCTCCACATTACACAATTTCATCTGATATTTCTTTAAAATATAATCGAAACTGAATTCAAATGTACTCAATAAAATTATCTGAAATTCAAATTTGATCCTCATGATGGGTGCAATTCTCTGAAATTCATGGTCTTCTAGACTGTGAAGGCATGACTGTCCAAAGGGAAATTGATCAAAGAATTGAATCTTGGTGGAAGGCATTATTATAGAATCAAACCTCATGATAGTAAGACTATGTTTTGTTCACAACACGAGAGCATTGATTTGGTCTAGAGAGATGAGCTGAGAGTTTTAGTAATATTATTCATCATTGCAACAAGAGGAAGCTCTCGATCCATTCTCAACACAATTAGAGTACAGACATTTCTTCTAGTCCATTCATCACAACATCGACTAAAACCTTTTGCTGCGTTCACTAACAATCTTTATTTTGGTTTTGGAAGAATTGGCTCTCCATTCTGCAAGCTTTTGATGGATGTTGTCATAAACTCTTTGGTCTCCGTCATGAACTTCCATCTCTTCCAATAAAGATGCATTCTCCATGAAGAACTTTGTGAGCTTGACTTCAAAGCAATTGAAGCTCTCAAATTCGAACCTTATTTTCCTCAAATGATGATTCAAACAATGGAACGAGCGTGTTTTAAGCGCAGCAAGGTCCGCATCATCATCATATCCTGATTTCCCACGATATAGTTGGCGAATCTTCAGAGTATGACAGGGAGATATTGCATATGGGTGGACGTGCAAGTCGCACTTGAGGCCGAACTCCTGCATTGATGGACAACACTGGAGGAGGTTTGATATCGCCATTGATGTGCCATGTCCATCCTCCCAATAAGACTGTAAGTGGAGATCGGGAGTAGAACGAGAGGGAACCGGGAAAGCAACAAGGAGGACGAAGAACAACGAACTGGCGACGAATCTTAGATGAGTAATTTGAAATTGTCTATTACAAACGTGAGTCTCTCTTCCCTCTCGGCATTCTTTTTTTATTACAGGGAGTCTTTTTTTTTCACGCGCACAGGCGGATGCTTCAGGCCCACTGGGCTCCAACGTATTTCGTGTTGTGCTTCTGAACTCTTGGGCTGCTGACGCGGCTGGCCTTGGCTGTTGTCGTCCCCCGCCACTGTGTTGCTGACACCCCTCCTTCTTGAAGTGCTGCTTGTCCCCAAGCAGCTGAGCAGGGAAACTCTTGATGGACAGCTTCAAAGTCTTCCCAAGTGACCAACTCCTTTGGAAGGTTGTTCAATTTCACCAGTACTTGAGTCACAGTCGAAGACCCACGAGGCACGGAGCGAGTATGCAATAATGTTTCGGTGCCGATGGATAACAAAGTCAGATGATGGCAGCGATTGAGATACCTGATGGAAAGAGCTGACCATCATCTTGAGCTGTGAAACGTGGAACACCGGGTGTATGGCTGGGTGAGCGGGCAGGTCGAGCTTGTATGCCACGTAACCAATCACGAGCAACAATGCGGTATGGGCCAAAGAAGCGATAATCGAAGTTTCGATGAGACCGCTGGGCCAAAGATGTTTGAACGTAAGGTAGGAGCTTCAAGAAGACCAGATCACCTTCCTCGAAGGAGCGTTTAGATCGATGAGCATCGGCCTATTTCTTCATTCGTGCCTTAGCTCGATTCAGGTGTTGTTGTAACAATCGATCCATGAATTGCCGTCCCGCGGACCAAAGGCCACATCGGGGTTCACGACCCGCGATGGGATCCACAATCGACGATGAGGGTGATAGCCATACACTTGCCTCAAAAGGAAATCGACCAATATTGTACCAATATTCCGCATACACCAGCCATTCACTCTACTTGCCAGACAAGAATGACAAAGCATCGAAGGTAAGTTTCTAGACATGGATTGACACGCTCGCCCCGCCCATCGGACTCGGGATGATAGGATGTGCTCTTGCACAAGGCCACGTCGCCTAACTTGAACAACTCAAATCCGGAAGTTGCTAGTGAAGATACGATCCACGATCAAACACAATCTTAAGTGGGAGACCGGGATGACGATGACATTTTGAAGAATGCCCTTGCTACACGCATTAGCAAAGAAGGGGTGTCGAAGGGGATAAAATGACTATATTTGGTGAGCATGTCCACTACCACCAAGATGCGTTATAAGATTTAGAAGGTGACAATGCTTTTCAATGAAGTCCATTAAGAGCACTTCCCAAGCTGATTCGGGAACCCGAACTAGTTGCGGGGAGACCAGGGCAAATGAGTACGATCATACATAGATTGTTGGCAAACCAAACAAGATCGCACATAGGACTTAAAAGCTTGTCTCAATCCTTTCCAAGCAAAGCATTGCTTGATCTTCATGTAAGTAAATGTACACCAGTGTCTAGCCCAAGCACTGTCGTGAAACTATTTAATGATATTGTTCTGGAAGTCCAGATCCTCACCAATCTACACTCTAGACTTGTAACGAATCAAGCTAGACTGGAGTGCATAATTAGACACAACATTGGGATCCATGGCTAACTTAGTCAACGGAGTAGTGCAGAAAGGATCATCCCTGTAACTAGCTATGATAGCAGAAACCCAAGATGGTACCAAGGCTGTGATAGAAGTACAATAGACAGGAGGCTAGTGGTACCTTGACAAAGCATCTGTAGCTCGATTATCAGTCCCAGGGCGATATACAATATGGTATTGCAACCCAATCAGTTTGGAGAAGACCCTTTGTTGCTAATAGGTGTGAAGCCTCTGGTTAGTTATCTGAGTAAGGCTCTTTTGGTCAGTCAGTATGGCGAATTCTTGGAATTGTAGGTAAGCACGCCACTTCTTTGGATCGCTAGAAGAATTGCCATGTACTCTTTTTTCGTAGGTAGATAAGCCCTTGGTCTTAGTACCCAATGCTTTGCTCAAAAAGGCTAGAGGGTGGCCATCCCCGCATCAATACTTGCTCCCACACCACTATTAGAGGCATCTATTTCAATGACAAAGGGCTTAGCAAAATTAGGCGAGCCAAGACCGAGACCGACATAGAGTAGATTTCAAAGTCTAGAAGGCGGTGTCATAATGCACACACTTGTCCATAGAAAGATTATATTCTTCTTCAAAAGATTGGTGAGAGGCTTTGAGATGACACCAAAATTTCTAACAAAACGCCTATAATATCCCGCAAGGCCCAAAAATGATCTAAGTTCCTTCACCGGTTGGAGCTGGCCATGCAACAATAGATTCCAGTTTAGCAGATCTCTTTCCACTCCATTAGCACCGATCACATGGCCTAAATAGGCAATCTCGGGTTGGGCAAATGTGCATTTCGATCTCTTCAATTTCCACCGATCCTTGGCAAGCGGTTCAAAAACTATTCGAGGTGATCCGGATGGTTCTCCAATGACTTACTATAGACCAAGATGTCATCAAAGAAGACAAGTGCAAATTGTCTCAAGCAAAAGAGTGAAGTGTGGTGTTCATAACATCTTGAAAGGTTCCTAGAGCACCCTGTGACACCAAAGGACATGACACGTAATTCAAATTGTCCCATATGTGTTTGAAAGGCAGTCTTATACTCTTCTCCGACTTCATTCTAATCTGTGAAACCCCGACCGCAGATCCAAGTGTAGAAAAGAACTGAGCTCTAGAAAGTTCATCCAAGAGCTCTTCGATTATAGGGACTGGGTACTTTTCTTTCATAGTAATGGCATTAAATTGCTTGTAATCAACACAAAAACACCAAGTGTTGTCCTTGTTTTTCACTAATAGAACTGGTGACACAAATGCACCGAGAGCTCTACGAATAATCCCCTTCTCAGAACATGACCGCAACTTGTCGCTCTATTTCGCACTTCAATACGGGAGCATAGCGGTATGGTCTCACAAAAACTGGTTGAGCAACCTGTATCAAGAGTATAGAATGATCACAAGACCTGCTTGGAGGTAGACCAGAAGGAGGTTCAAAGAGGTTGGAGAACTCTGTTAGTAAGGCTTGCACAGCAGGATTGACAACTACTGGAATATCATCAGATGCATCTTGCAGCATAGAGATTTGTACCACATAACCCAATCGGTATAAAAACAAAAATTGTCCCCAAACAAACAAGTAAATCCATTTCACCCTGGTGAGGAATAGCCATACATTGACGTTCTTAGTGGACATTCATTGGGATAAAACTAGAGAGCCAATCTAAACCCACAATCATATCAAAAGTTGGCAGAGGTATGAGCTTCAGGTCAGAAGAGAAGGAGCAGTCCTGCACAGACCATACAGTTGCAGGAATGTGTTGAGCACAATACAATATAGAACCATTAGCCACTTGTACTGACAGAGGAGGATTCATCAACTAAACACCAGATAGAGAACTCAAGAATCTATCGCTGATAAATGAGTTTGAACTACCGTAATCCACTAGAATAGAAACTTTGTGACCCTCAATGGTACTAGAAAAGCATAGTGTCTTTGGGAGCACAGGGGCCATTCGAGCTCCTAGAGATAATCGCATCATGATCCCCGAGCCTCGGTGTTGGTTCCGGGTCTTCGCAGTTGTTCTTCATTAGGAGGGAACATATAAAGGATTTCCTAAACCGGATGAAGCCGGGCGGTTTTAGAGCAACGATGCTCATGAGTCCATTTAGCACCACACCGAAAACACGGCCCGAAAGCACGGCGAGTTGCACGAAAGAGCTTGAAATTTATCATCATTAGATGTACCAAAGGCTTGGAGGTGGACGCCGACTTCACCGACTTGCTTTGATGGGCGGGGTGGTAAAGCCAATGCTCCCCCGCCATGAAGGCTTGGACGATGAACCGTGGTCATAATGCCTCAAAGGTTTCTTCAATAAGCCCAACGCCTCCTCCCCGTAATTCAGCGAGAGAGCAAAGCGTGGCAGGTTTTGTGAATCATAAGAACAGACTTAATTTCTTCCCGCAACCCATCAATGAAATGCTAGACATAATACAGGGGATCTGGGTGTTTGGTGTAGGATTTGAGCTCATCGACGAGACCCACAAACTTCTCAATGTACTCAGCTACTGGTTCCGTTTGGTGGATTTGGAACAAACGACGTAACAGAAGCTCATCCTCATCCCGAGCAAAACGCTGCAGCCGCATGGAACGGAACCCATCCCACCCAACAGACTCCAACTCCTCCTCGACTGAGGATAACCAACGTTTAGCAGAACCATGAAAATGCATTGTGGCTGCGCACACCCACACATTGCCCTCAACATGATAAAATTTGAAATACTGGATGGCTTGTTTGATCCATAGCTTTGGGTGATCCCCCTCAAACTTTGGGAAGTCAAATTTGGGTAACTTTCCCGACTGATCCCCCGAAAAACGCCCCTGATACGGTGTGTCATAGTGATGGAATGGATCTAGAAGTGGTGGACGCGGTGGTGGACACGACAAATTCGAAGAGGGGGACGGTGGACATGAGACATACCGTGTTGGTGGTGGTGGCCACAGAGTGGTGACCACTCCATCACCACCCTACTGCCGACGTGGTGCCCGTTGGGCGGTTTGGCCCGATCCCGCAGATGGGCGCGGGGCAGCCATCGCGCCGTCGAACGCCGAGTTGTCGACGTGAACGGGGCAGCGCACGTCTTCTTACCGTGTGTGTGTTGGGGGTTGGTGAGCTGTTGACGGTCATTAACTACCTATTTTATACCGTCAACACCTGCATAAAACATTCACTTTTGACCACCAAACTTAGTCGTAGGGTTTAAATCTAACAAGTTCCACAAGTTTTGGTATTTCTAAGTGCAATGCAGGAATTCTCCATTTATCATCAAGAAAAAGTATCTTATATGGCAAAAACGGAGTACACCATCATGGAGAGCTCGTCGCTTGTGATCGAAATTGATATATTACTTGATATATTTGGACTCCGGATGGAAAAGATATGAGATAAATAAAATCACATGAGATGAAGTTCCATGCCTACGTGAGCAAAACCATGCACATCCAATCGTAGGCCTACACGTGGCGGGGCAAAGAACAGCAGCAGCGCCAAGCCACAGCGGCTGACAAGCGAGGCCAGCACGGGCCCACGCTGTCCGCCCAGGCAGGGGACATACGACCGCACCCCCGAACCAGGTGCTGACACGTGGCGACCCTATCCCCCACAAGCGGGAACGCGCTGAGACTATCCGCACTCATGTTTCTCTATTTACACCCTCTATACATCCCGCCATCAAGATTCCCTTCTTTACAGTATATTCTCCTACACTCATGTCTCCTTTATATCTTTACTCTACCCAACTATCATCATTGGGGCTTACCTATAATTTTATCTAAATATATTCATGTGAGATCTAGTTTTGAAGTATTTATTCACATGAATTCAATGGTGCAATCGAATTTAATTTGGCTTTGTAGTTTATGAGATATAATACTTTTTAATTAGTGAAAATAGTGGACCCACTGCCAACTGTTGCATGCACCCTCCATCTGCGCTTCTCTCTCCTCCACCCTCTCTCACGCCACTTCCCCGGGGTCCCAAATAAGATGGGTACCGGAGTTCTTGGACAAAGCTTTTGTCGGCGCTAGGAATACCGGACAAGAGGCCATCTGTAACACCCGTGTTTTTTGCATCATTTTAAAATTCACTAAAAATTTGAACTTTTTTGAATTTCAACTAAAACTTGATTTATTTTCCGCTAAACCGAAACCCCATTTTTCGTAAACCTGCATGTCATCATCTAGAATATTAGGTTTCCCTTGTTTGTTGCTTGTCGAGCTTTATGGTCGCAAAGAATGCAAGGTAAGTTCTAGAATTTTATTATGGAAGAAATCGCATGAGAACGATTAACGAATCTCTCGGGAATAATAATTATCGACACTCATGTGTACCAAAAATATATATGAGTATTTTATGAGCACAATAAATAAATATTCTCGACAATAATAGTCATGGGAATATAAAAGTGCTTATACAAATATTAAAATATATATGCTACACATGGAATGATAGAATTGGGGGATAAAGCGTGAGCACCTATATATATATGAATATTTATATGGGTACAATTGGATAAATATTTTCATGAATATAAATCATGGGAATATACATGTACCCGTATAAAGGTTTATAACAAAAATATATAGGTGACACACATCGAATAATAGGAAAGGAAATGAGAGAATGAATAGAAAAGGGGAAAGAAAATGAGAAGAAGAAAGGAATTCAGGAAGGAGCTCGTGGGCTCATTTTCCTCCGGCCCAACAGCTCCCCCTCTCCCTTCCTTCCCTTCCCTCTCTCCCTACCGCGGCCTAGCAGGCCCCTCTCTTCTCTCGCGCGAGCAGGCCAGCCCAGCTGATCAACACCGCACGGCCCAGCACCACTCCTCCCACTTTCGCCAGCCGGGGTCCACGACACCTCGTCGTCTTCTACCTCCCTCTCGGGAGCGACGAACGCGGCACAGCCGCCGTGGCCCAGCTGCGCCCCGCCGCGTACCAAGCAAGGTCGGAAGTGTGGACCGCGCGCCTGCGAAAGGCACGGAGGCTCCACGCGAGACGTCCCCATCACGGCGGGGGCTGGCTCACCACCACGGCGGTGAGGTGCACAGCGTCGGGCGATGGTCCGTCAGCGGAAACCGCCATGCTTGACCATGTGCCAAACGTGTTAGGACTGCGGCGGCGATGAGAGCACAGCAATCCCACCGGCCTTCACGGCCGGCTGTCCGGATGGCTCCACGCCGCCGCGAAGCCAGCGTCAAACCGCACAGACCTCGCATTCATGGCAAACGACCGCCGGTGGTGTGGGCGATGTGACGAGACGGCCAGCCAGCTCATCCCAAGCACGAGGCCCACGAGGGCGCCGGTCGCGGCGCAGCTGGACTCCAGCTAGAGGTCCGCGCGGTGGCGATCCACGGCCGAAAAGATCGCGCCGGGAAAAGATCTTCCCGGCGAAGCTCTCCATGATCGCGGGCTATAAATAGCCCCGCCTGGTGCCTCCCTCGACCTGCCCCGGCACCCGAGCTCCACGACGGGGTAGAACACAAGGTGCTCGCGCCAGCTCTCCCTCTCCTCCCTCCGTTGCCGAGAAATCGGGATTTCCCCCAATCCGAAACCGCCGTCGCCGGAAGGAGGGCGAGCTCCGCCGTCCGGCGGAGGTCGCCGCGGCCGATCGTAGTAGGGCACGCCTTCCTGATCTCCCCTTTTCGTTTCCCCTACTCACCATGCCCTCTGCGGCCTTATGGCGCCGATCGTCGAGCGCCGCCACCATTCGCCGCCGGATACGCCGCCGCCGTGGGAGGCAACCCACTCGGTCATCCCGACCCACACCACCACGCTCGGGGCGGCGAGGGAATCCAAAATACCCCACGCGAGGTTCGGGGAGGAACGCAGCATCCCGGCGAAATCCGGCGGAAGCGCCGCCGCTGAACGGTGGCGGACGGAACCGTCCGGTCTGCGGCGTCACCCGACGAACGGCGTCAAGACGCCGGCGGGCATTGAACACCACGCCGCCACGCCGTTTCCCACCGACAACGGCCGTTAGGGGCAACCTGTCATACACATGGCGCATACGTGGCAGCCATGTGTATGAGGACTCTTTTGTGTACACTAATTTAAGATGTACACAGGATATTAAAAATACTATTTCCCGTGCCAGAAAAATTCCTAGAAAATTTGTAAATTCATTATTTGATTTATAGAATTTTATCATGTAATTAGTTCCAATATTACTACATGATAAAATTGTATTATAAATATTACCCTAATGATTTAATTAGGGAATAATATTATAAAATCCGTATCTCATGCAATTTAACTCCGTTTCATGTGAAACGACTTCCATAATTTATCTAAAATCTAGCTCTATGCATCTAACCCATTGCCACCATAATGTTCTATGTTTGTTATATATGATATAGTTCAAGCTAGGTTTATCGAAGTACCCGAGGTAGTTTCCGACGACCCGATTAGGGTATCTGCCCGAAGATACCTAGAGACATTCGACGCCGTGCCGATTTGTAAGAACCTCCCAGGCAAGTCCTTACCCCCCTAACCTGACTTAATTACTATAATAATTAATAAGATGATTAAGATAAGTACAACCAGGGCAAGCCGTGCGGGTGTACTCATGGGCTGTGTGCGTGAGGCCTCGCTAGGCTTTGCCGTTAACTTAAGTAATAATGTGAACCCTCCCAACAAAAAGGTGAGTGGTGAGTCTACATGGAGGTGGACTAATCACAATCAGGGATGAATCCCGCGGAGAGATACTCGCCTCCCTAGGAACCGGTTCATAGACCTTCTACCTAGCGTAATATTACGTATAGCCACACGCCGGGATGGGGCGGCTTGATTTCACACCCCGTTGGGTTGAGGTATAATCTGGAGCCAAGGTGGCCGGAGTAGGCAAACGACCTATTGGGAGCAGACATGGGGAGAGTGGCCCCATGGTCCGGTTGGCGTGGATGCTGAGTGATCTTCCACGTAAGTGTTTGGGCGCAGTGGCGCAGTGCTAGAGGCACATATTGATGATTTATGATTGAGTGTGGTGTTGACAGTATAGGTTGGGTAATAAGGTATTACCTGTAAAGCCGCGGGTGATTTGGTATCACCATATTATCTAGGATGATGCGTCATCCTTCCAACCCCTGAGAAGTCATGGTGAGGATTATACCAATACACCTAGGCTAGCACCCAAGCGGGTACGGAATCTCGTTGGGCCTGTCTAAGCCAAGTCGCGGCGGTAAGGGCAATGCCTATCGTGTGGGGAAATTTGTACACCTCTGCAGAGTTATTTAAATCTATTCGAATAGCCACGTCCTTGGAATGGGCAAGTGCTAGGCGTGAACATCTATGATTAGATACACACTAATGATGTTTGACCTGTGATGCTATGATAGCAATGACATGAGATAACTCGGGAACTAGTGAGAGCAGTTTTAGAGACTCTGCTAGGGCCCAAACCCTTAATAATTACAACCCCCTTGTTAGGACTTGCTGAGTACGTTTGTACTCACCCCTCTATTTTTACAGATATCGGCACATGTGAAGGTAAGATCGACGACAAGTAGAGAACCAACGTATCGTAGTTGTTCGTAAGGTGTTAAACTTAGCGAGGGGACGTTGAAGCCCAGATTTCATCCATGCACAAGTCCGCTTGTGAGTACGCAGGCGTGTCATAGTTAATCCACCGCTTCTCGGTTAGCCAACTCGATATTGTAACCCGACTTGGTGACCCTTCGCCCCATCAAGCCCTTTCTATCCTATATTTCTATAGCTCGCCTTTACTATTAAGTCCGCTTACCATAATGCTTACTAATAGACGTGTTTGTGGCGTGATCCCGGGCGCAAAACACGTGTGATTAACGACCCATTAAAAGTGGGGGGCGTGACACCATCCGGCACATAGCGGGAGTTTAACGAGAAGACCGCTTGTGGGGTTTTTCCCTATAAAGGCTGTACCGAGAGATACGGTAGACTCCTAGTGCAGAGAAGATCTTTGAGAAGAACCAAAGAACACCATAGTCCTTGAGGCGCATGGGGGGATCCGTGCAAAAAGGGCCGACGCGTGGGCCGCAACGCATCATTTCATGGTCGCGGCGTGGGGCGAGAGCAGCCAAAGAGCCCTGCCGCAGGAATTCCTCCTCGGGCCAGGACACGTGGCAAACAAGCCTCATTTCCAGCCCTGAAACAAATGGAGAGTGGAAGCCTTGGCGGTTGCCGGATCTGGTGGGTAGGCGCGGTTCAGCCCGGTTGGACCGGACGTTATGTTCCCTCGCGTGTAGTTAGGCCACCGACCCGATTTCTCTCTAGTAAATCTTGCCGACATGATATTAATATACATGGAATATCCGGTTTAGCTCGGTTCAAGCCCAAGAAGAGTGGATCTGTCCAGTTTTAAAACTTGCTTTGAGCACGTGGAGGATCAATTTACCGACACAATTGTCTTATGTGAGCGTCGGTTGGGATGAACTGGACATCGGCATCTCATTCAAGCACTAGGAATATTCCTAGCATATGCCTCTTCGTCTCTACTATAAATAGGGACCCTCTCCTCTCATTCTACACACACCATTTCCAAGGAAGAGCTTTCCCTCTACTCTTCCCGCTACTCGACTCCTTCACTCCAATGGGCTTAGGCCCTCATTAGTAGTAGAGAGATCGGCGGAGGAGAGATGTGAGGGCCGGGAGCGGGGAAGTGCCAGACTTGTCGGTGACTCCCCGGACTTGTACCTCGGTGGATTCGTGCTTAGCTCCTTCACGAGATCTTGGCTATGTAAGTCTCCACGATTCTGATAATCTTTATTGTCTTTTGTTTATCCATTCTTTATCTATTCGTTTGCGGGATTGATAGCTAGTCATCTTTGGCGGTGCTCTAGTAGAAGGACCCCGGGGACGGGTAAGCCTTGATATCACACTAGAGTAGCAATCATCAGTGCAAACGTGGTGTTTGGACTAGAGGTTGCCTATCTTTTGTGGCGCATCCCACGGTTGAGTGGGTAGGCGGCTGGGTCGTGACAACCTTGTCCGTCCCTTGTAATCCCCCCACGTTCGGGTGTGGTGCAGTGCAATTGCCAGACACTGTCCTTTGGGCGTGGGCCGGTGCCGGAAGTAAACAAGTAGCTCTGGAGACCTATCTAACCGTAGACCCTAAAGATGTAGGGATCCTTCTCGATAATCCTCCCCATCTTTGGCCTTGTGTGTCCTTGGGCGAACTAGTTAGGAGAGAGTACCTCTATTCCCTGTGGAAAATACGATACCCTGAATATTTCAGGGTGAAAGCTACGACGACAATTCTGTACGCTTGCGGATTCTTCTGCGACGTTAAGAAACATCAACATGAGCCCATGCCGTCGGTGAAGACGGTGTAGACTTGAAGTGCGGCCATCCTTGCGGCTTCCCTTCCACATGCTCCACAGCCAGGTGTCGGCCTGGAGCGAGAGGGGGACTTTTTGTATCGCCAACGAAGGAGCCGACCCGTGTATGCCCGGCGAAGGTGAGGGGCCATCAATCAAGGATCTCTCCATGTACTTAGTGATTTTGCCCACCTCCAGCTTGAGGCTCGAGAGACGATTGACCTCGCCGCGAAGATCATCGATGAGGGTGTGGACCTCGGGGCGCCAAGTGTCGAGCACCTTGGATGCGCCCTCCAGCACGTCCAAATGAGCGGACGACGAGCTCACGGTACCGTCGATCTGCGCCTCCAGCTTGTCGAAGCGCTTGTCGACGACCTCAAAATACGATACCCCACAATATTTCGCAACGCTAAGCGACGATCCATCTCGTCGAGGAAGATCTTCTGTTGTATCCATCACACAACGCTGCTTCTAATGTCGGGTGAAGTGCTCATGAGCTGAAGCAGATGCCGGATCCAGATCGACGGTCTCACACCACAAGTTGCGACTCGTGGATTGGAATTATGGAATCCCCAAATCGAACTGAAACGCAGGCTCCGATTCAAGATTAGATTAACCAGATCCGTTTGAGTACAAGCAACCGATGGAATCAGCAAGGACAATCGAGTGAAATCCGAGGACCGTAGTCTCTGATACCAGATGTAAGTGGAGATCAGGAGTAGAACGAGAGGGAACCTGTGAAAGCAACGAGGAGTGAAGAAGAACGACGAACTGACGATGAATCTTAGATGAGTAATTTGAAATTGTATGTTCCAAACGTGAGTCTATCTTTGCTCTCGACATTCTTTTTATTACAGGGAGTCTTTTGTTTCACGCGCACAGGCGGATGCTTCAGGCTCACTGGGCTCCAACGTATTTCATGTTGGGCTTCCGAACTCTTGGGCTGCCGACGCGGCTGGCCTTGGCTGTTGTCGTCCCCGCCACAGTGTTGCTGACAATGACCCTTTCAGCTTCAGGAACCTGAGGTCGGGGAACACTTTGAGGAACATGTCTTCCTGCTGCGTT
This sequence comes from Hyparrhenia diplandra, assembly GCA_015847255.1. NCBI lineage: Eukaryota > Viridiplantae > Streptophyta > Magnoliopsida > Poales > Poaceae > Hyparrhenia > Hyparrhenia diplandra. The sequence goes on along the minus strand of JADLZK010006914.1, from coordinate 5,556 downwards.
TGGACGGTGATGTCATTGATGTCTGGGAGCTCCAGTTGCAGAAACCGCAACCGGCTGAATCTGCCAATGAATGCCCAGAATATGGCATGGGGTTCATCAACGCCGAGCACAGAAGGAAGACAGCCGGTACACTGTAATATGCAGAAGCAAAGCTCCATGTGCTGCAGGTTCACTGGTGGGCCGGATGGCGTTGCCGAGCTGAACGGGAAGTGCCCCAGTAACCCTTTGTAGCGCAGAGTGCGGGCGCCGGGCGCGTCGATGTCCACTTTGTAGTGGCACTGCATCAGCGTCACAGACACCGTGGCGTTCGGGCAACGGAGGAGGATTCGCCGCTGCATGGACATTGCTGTGGCCCAGCTGAGGCCAGGAAGGTCAAATGACGGGAAGCGGACGCACTGGAGCCATAGTGTAGAGAGGTTCGGCGCGGCACTGAGTATGGACTGGAGGGTCTCCTTGGAAGTGATGCACTGTACCATCCTCAGAGTCGCCAGGTTGCTGAAGACAGCGGCGGCAGTGCCTAGAGACCCGAGCGTGCAGCCGCTGATGTCAAGCACCTGGAGAGATGGGCCAGGGAGGAGACCTGGTGGCAGCACGTACGTCTCGGCCGTCAGGGAGAACTCGGCCCCCAGGTCCATATGGAACTCCTCCAGGCGTCGCATCGCCGGCGCCGCCAGAAGGGCGTCTAGCCCAGGCGAGGTGCGCATGATTTGTTCTATGAAATAACTTTCGTATGTGCTGTAGGCCCAGACGGAGAGCCTCCTGACCGGGCATCGGCCGTCCACGTCGATGGCCGCCAGGGCGTCGCGGAAGAACTCCCGGCCCACCTTTGCGCCGTCGTAATCGGGGTCCACGTACTCCCCGTGTCGAGATTGACGCCGTCCGCCTCCAGCCACAGCGTGCGCCACCGCTTCGAGAGGACGCTGGTCCGGACAGCGTCCTTGAGGTCGAGGGAGGAGAGGACGCATGCCAGCACGGCGTCGGGGAGGGCGGACAGGTGGTCGTCCTTGGACATGGCTACTCTCTAGTGCGAGAGCTGTTCTTTCTCGCCGGCGGCGACCACGAAGGGGGTAAGCAGGAGATTGGATCGCAGAATCTGAACATACGCGTTCGAGGTCTGGTTGCCTTCTTTATATGACCTGGTGATCGACGTCTTTTCGATACGGATACGCCTTGATCAACGTTGTAGTTGTAAGCGATTACACCTACGTTTCTACGTGCTACGTATACAATTAGATTGTATTCTATCTATGTATGTATCTAATTCCTTCAAAAAATAGCGCTATAAGCGCCGAAATAAGCAGCGCTAATAGCGGCCAAAAACACTGTCACAATGCCAAATAAATAGCGCTATAGCGACAAATAAGCGTGCTAATAGCGTTTTGGCTAACCTCCCGCTAAATGCTATAGCCTGCTATTTTTTTTTCATGATCTAATTTATCAAATCCGTGGGCTATGATAAATTTTTATCATAGCCTACATATATATGATATAATGACAACTCAACAAGTTTAATGATTTTTCGACTTCGTTTGCTTTTTAGAATTTAAAAACAATGCACCCACAAGTAAATGGCCGTGTTTCATGAACAAGATGATAATAGTTCGTGTGTTAGCCCTGGATGAGGTTCCACATTAGACTCAATAACACAAATATCATTTTTTTCCATTCACTTTTTCCACTTATAAGAATGCCTTGCAGTTCAAATTTATGTTTTGAAAAATAATTTTGAATTTGTTGTTACAAGTACTATAGCAAGGCCTCGAGAAAAAATTGGGCATAACAATCCAAACAAAAATTATGTTTGCCGAAATATATAAAGACGCTTGGCAAAGGCCTCTTTGCCAAGTCTTTGAAAAAAGGCACTCGGTAAAGACCCTTTGCCGAAAGTGCCTTTTTTGGCACTCGGCAAATGAGTTTTTCAAAACAATTTTTGAGCCCCTAAACGAATTAAAATAAAAAAAGTTGTCAACTACAAAATTTTATAACTTTTCGAGATCTACACTTTTCATTTACAAAATTTTCCATCCGAGGTGGTCTGAAAAAAAATCAAATTTCAAATTTGAATGTCTTGAATTTGAACTTTGAATTTTCCAAATGATCTCGGATGAAAAAACTTTCTAAATAAAAAGTGGAGATCACAAAAAGTTATGAATCTTTGTAGTTGACCACTTTTGATTTGAATTCATCTTATCATGCAAAATTACATCTAAATCTCTCAAATTTGAAATTCAAGTTTTGCAAACAACCTCGATGGAAAAACTTAGGGCGGGAAGGGACCATACGCTGGACGGTAGTCACCGAGCGTCCGGCACCCCGGGTTTGCGCGTCCGGCGGTGCCTGTGAGAGCAGGCTTCTCTTGACCGCGTCCGAAGATACGCTGGACACTAGGGCCTGGCGTCTGACACTGCGTCCGATGGTGCCCCGAGACTGCGGTACATTACGGACTACGTCCGGGGTTCGACGCCGCATCTAAGGGGTAGCGTCGGACGCGTCCGGCACGTATGCGCATTTAACCTGGCTCACCTTCGGGTCCGAACCGATTTAGTTTCCAAACGGTTTTTGGAAAGGTTTGGCGATTGGAAACATATCTATGCGTTTCTGAAATGGATAAGACCACCCCCTCTATATAATGTGAGGTTCATGGTCGATTTGATTCCTTCTACATCCAATCGACAAAAAACACAATCTATCTCTCTTTTACCCTAACTCTCTCCTCTCCAACCCTAAACCTGTTGTCCAACGATTTTCTAGACAAACTTCGTGGGCATCCTAGGCGGCCTTGCTATTCCTAGGAGATCCTTTACATGTGTTCTCCTGACAGATCCTTCTAGAGGGCGTTCCGAAGCTATTTCAGCCAAGATCAAGCTCTACATCGGCTCTACTGTTCTCTAGATCGGTTAGGTCGATCAGTTGTGATCCTTGCTGATCATACATGTTATTCACAACCTCGTGGGCGTCCAAAGCCTACCAGTGTGTTGGTGGAAACCCTAATTTGTGTCAACATACTTTTCGGCGACTTCGCTGGGACGACAAGGCGTCAACTCCAATTCAATCTTGAAACTAGCACCATGACCAACGGTGAAGATGCAAGCAAGTAGTCTGAAGTGCATCAGATCAACATACGGCGTCCCGAGTCTTTGGAGGAGCTCCCGGACGATCTAAAGAAGAAACTCCACGACAAGGTGGAAGTCGTCTCGCGCGCCTTCATGTTGAGTTGCTGCAAGGATGGGCATAATCGAGTTACTCAATACACAAAGCATGTCTATGGTGATGCCCCTGCGCTTAAAGAGGTAATCCCCGTAGATACTCTACCTAAATTTGATGATGCTTACACTACGCATGCTAATTATGCACAAATGCTAATTTACTAGAAAACGGCTTTAGAAGGTCTAGTCACAAAACTAACTGGTTATTTAGACTCACATTTAAACTTACTAGAAGGAACGATGACCGATAATTCACAATAGGGTGTTGTGATTCAACCTGAATTTGGCATGCCGTTAAATTTTTATGAATCTAAAAAACTCTTCCACCTCCTGGCCAACCGCAATCGGCTCCTTCGGCCCCTTCTGATAAAGCCAGTCTTGGTGGAGCCAGTACATCTATCAGTAATCACAGATCAGCTCAGCAAATAGGAACCGATCATTAGGCCTCTAGAGCTTTGGGGGGACATAATATTTTACCACATCCACCGAAGTGTCCAAGCCCAAATCCAATGCTCAATCTGAATGTCAACGTAGGGAATCCTAGTATCGACTTTGATCGCATTTTAGATCACTTTAGGGAAGACTTCGCAAGTCTTTAGAAGAAAGCTTGGGAGTTCGCATCAAGTCCACTAGAACTTCATACCAAAAGCCATATCCTTCTGCTCTTGACTTCTTAGAAGCACCCCTGGGTGGTAGGTACCTAATTTTCAAAAGTTTAGTGGTAATGATGGTAAAACTACTATGGAGCATATTAGTATGTATCTTGCACAACTAGGAACTCCTGGTAGTAGGGATTATATAAAAGTTTGTAATTTCCCTTTATTTCTTATAGGTACAGCTTTTTAATGGTTTGCATCTTTACCTCACTATTCCATTAGTACTTGGGCCGAATTAGAAGAAAAGTTTCATTCTCATTTTTATAATGGTGTTCAAGAAACAAGATTATCTCATCTTGCATCCGTTACGCAAGGGTGTGATGAGTCCATCCTTAACTTTTTCTAGAGAAATTAAGAGCCGATGTTTTCATCTAAAAATTTCTTAAAGGGGTTTAATTGATTTTTGCTTTGCGGGGCTTCGATCTAGCACTACAGAAAAGCTTGAATATTGTCAATTTGCTACTTATACAATTGCTAGAGAAGGCTGTTTGGGTAGAATCGTGCCTTAAAGAGTCTCGTGACAGCAATTATCGCTCTCATTGTACCAACGTGCATACTGTTGATGATTATTCTTCATCAGATTATGAGAGTAGAGATGTGATGGCGTCTGAAATTCGGTGGCCAGCTGAAAACAAAAAAGTGATCGACTTGCCCTTCTCTGAAGCCGATTCACAAAAATCGGAATGAGGAAGTAAAGTTTACTTTCGATGTGTCTAAATGTGACTGCATTTTTGATGAACTATTGAAATCGGATGCATTAAGATTAATTATGTTTTGCCTTCTACAGATGAGTTAAAGAAATGATCTGTGACAGAGCCGACCAATTTATAAGAAATCAAGTATAATTTGCAATTACCGAAGCAATCGCAGTCTACACTTGAGTCCATATAAACCCGGTATTCGAAATCTCCGAGTGATTTCAAACTCATCAACAACACAACAAGGATCGTTGAGCTCGGTAGTTCAAATCCATGGGTATCTCAAACCAAATTCAATACATTACAATCAAAGTGCAATGTACACATTTGTTTACAAAGTAGTTCAGAAAAGCGGAAGCAATAGTTTTCAAAACCAAATAGTTGTATAGCAAAAATAAAATAAGATAGTGCCAACATAGTGTCAACCCTATAATAGTAAGAGATAGGGAAATACGGAGATTGCCATGCCCTAGGCATTATTCTTCAACCATAGCAAATCACAACTGGATCGAACATGCTAGACGGAGACACCTGCAACATCGGGAATTAACCCGTGAGTACTTAATTATTGTACTCCGCAAGACTTACCCGTCTCAAACCAGTAAAATAAGGAAAAGACTCAAGGATTATGCTTGGCTTTATCTCGGAGCTGGTGACTCACATTTAATTTCAAAAAAAATAAAGTTGATTAGCGAGCCTACACATACTATTTGAATTCTTCCAAGTTGAAAGGGTTATTTATTATTTACATAACCATAGATCCTGTATAGCCAAGGTTAAAGACATATGCTCAGTAATATAAGTAACAGCATAAGTAACTTGATCATAATTTTAACAGCAGCATCAAGGTAATATAACATATATTGTGATATTAAGACTACATTGCCGTGGAAGCATCCCCGGTTCACACTATCGGAGAGATGGCGATTCGAATCGATTGCAAACCCGGTGGCGAATACCACGACACAAACCAGGCCTACTAGATCAAGGTAGACC
>JADLZK010006913.1:0-67974 GCA_015847255.1 Hyparrhenia diplandra | reverse complement strand
TCGCCGCCGCCGCTCACTGCACCGCACAGCGGGCTGCATCACCTCCTCCCGGACGCGGCCGCCCTCACTCCAGCCTCTCCGCGGCTGCGACTCGGGCTACCTCACCACGCACTGGACTCCCGGGCCACCGCCGTTCTGCTCGTGCCGCGCGCACGTGTCCTGCCGACGCCACCGACACGCGAGTCACCTCCCTCGACCTCTCCGGCCTCCAGCCTATCCAGGCCCCATCGCCGCCGCGCTCTCCTCTCCCGCACCTCCGGTCGCTCGCTCTCCAACAACATCCTCAACTCCACCGCCTTCCCCGACTTGAGATCATCGCGCTCGCTCCAAGACCTTCGCTTTGTCCTCGACGCCTCTACTATACAACAACCTCACCGGTCCACTGCCGGCAGCGCTCCCCAACCTCCCACCGACCTCGTCACGTCCACCTCGGCGGCAATTTCTTCTCCGGCAGCATCCGGGTCTACGGCCAGTGGACCCGTATCCGCTACCTGGCCCTCTCGGGGCCAAACTCACCGGCGAGATACCGGGAGGCTCGGCAACCTGACGACGTGAGGGGAGCTGTACCTCGGCTACTTCAGCAACTGCTCCGGCGGGATACCGCCCGAGCTCGAAGGCTGCAGGCGCTCGTCCGGCTCGGCATGGCCCAACTGCGGCATCTCGGGAGATCCGCCGGAGGTAACTTGACGTCGCTCGCTCTGTTTCTTCAGATCAACGCTCTGTCTGGGAGGCTCCCGACGGAGATAGGCGCAATAAAGGGGCGCTCAAAATCGCTCGACCTGTCCAACAACGTTTCGTCGGGGAGATCCCGCGAGCTTCGCGTCGCTCAACAACTTGACCCTGCTGAACCTCTTCCACCGATCGCCTCGCCGGTGAGATTCCCGAGTTCATCGGCGACCTGCCGGACACCTCGAGGTTCTGCAGCTGTGGGAAAGGAACAACTTCACAGGCAGGATACCCAGACCCTCGGCGTCGCGGGCGACCAGGCTGAAGATCGTCGACGTGAGCACGAACAAGCTCACCGGCGTTCTGCCATCCAAGCTGTGCGCCGGCGAGCAGCTGGAGCGTTCATCGCTCTGGGCAATTCGCTGTTCGGCGATATTCCAGACAGGCTCGCCGGGTGCCCTCGCTGGCGAGGATTCGGCTGGGAGAGAATTTTTCTCAACGGGACGATACCAGCAAAGCTGTTCACGTTGCCGAACCTGACGCAGGTAGAGCTGCACGACAACTTGCTCTCCGGTGAGCTCCGGCTGGACGCAGGGAAAGTGTCTTCGTCGATCGGAGGCTGAGTCTGTTCAACAACCGACTGAGCGGCCGGGTGCCTACCGGGATCGGTGGACTCTTGGGACTACAGAAGCTGCTGCTCGCCGGGAACAGGTTGTCCGGCGAGCTCCGCCGGAGGTCCGGGAAGCTACAGCGGCTCTCGAAGGCGGACCTTTCTGGGAACCTGCTCTCGGGCTGTGCCCCCGGCGATCGGCAGATGCCGTCTGCTCACCTTCACTCGATATATCGAGCAACAAGCTGTCCGGCCGCATCCCGCCGGAGCTCGCCAGCCTCCGCATCCTCAGCTACCTCAACGTGTCCCACAACGCTCTCGAAGGGGAGATTCCGCCTGCCATCGCTGGAATGCAGGCCTGACAGCCGTGGACTTCTCCTACAACAACCTCTCGGGCGAGGTCCCGTCCACCGGTCAGTTTGCCTACTTCAACGCCACTTCCTTCGCCGGCAACGCTGGGCTCTGCCGGAGCGTTCCTCTCCCCGTGCCGCTCCACGGCGTCGCGACATCGGGCTTCGGCTCCCTGTCTTCGACGTCAGCTCTGCTGGTGCTCGGCCTCCTCGCGCTGTCCATCATCTTCGGCGGCGGCCGTGCTGAAGGCACGGTCGCTGAAGCGGTCCGCCGGGCGCGCGCGTGGCGGCTCACGGCGTTCCAGCGTCTGGACTTCGCCGTGGACGACGTGCTGGACTGCCTCAAGGAGGGGAAAACGTGATCGGCAGGGCGGGTCCGGGATCGTGTACAAAGGCGCGATGCCGGGCGGCGCCGTGGTGGCCGTGAAGCGGCTGCCGGCCATCGGGCGCGCGGGCGCGGCGCACGGCTGACGACGCTTCTCGGCGGAGATACAGACGCTGGGGCGCATCAGGCACCGCCATCGTGCGGCTGCTGGGTTTCGCGGCCAACCGGGAGACCAACCTGCTGGTGTACGAGTACATGCCGAACGGCAGCCTCGGCCTCAGGTGCTCCACGGCAAGAAGGGCGGCCACCTGCAGTGGGCGACGCGGTTCAAGATCGCCGTGGAGGCGGCCAAGGGCCTCTGCTACCTGCACCACGACTGCTCGCCGCCGATCCTGCCGCGACGTCAAGTCAACAACATCCTCCTCGACGCCCGACTTCGAGGCCCACGTCGCGGACTTCCGGGCTGCGCCAAGTTCCTCCGCGGCAACGCCGGTGGTTCCGGTGCATGTCATATCGCTGGCTCCTACAGCTACATTGCTCCTGGTACATTCTCTTCACAAATCAACAACCCTAGGCCTTGTTGGGTGCTAAAAATTTAACGCTTTTTAAAACTATATCGCATCGCGTCATCTGGCTGTAGACGTATGTTTGGAGTATTAAATGTAGGTAAATAGCTTAGATTCTGCCCCGGTTTAGATATGCATTCTGAGGCGGTGCTTTTGGCTGGTACTCGTGGTAGGATGATATTTACACCGCTAACAAACGAAAGCGTCTACAGTGTACGATGTGACATGATTTTAGCCATCTAAACAAGGCTGCTCCGCTTAGCTCACTGTGCACAACTTTTCCATGCCACTATCCTTTGAATTCACTGCTGAAATCTTCTCCATTTGAAAAGGTTTTTACAATATCCTGTTTCTGATAGATTTACTTGCTCCTCAGTGCCACCTGCATTATATACTGGCAATAGTACCATACGAAGATGCTTAGTAGGCTGGTTGGTTCTGTTTGTCATGTGGAAATTTTAGAACAGAATATGGGTTCCCGTATGCACTTATTGGTTTTTACTGTGTCCACGCACCAGACGCATCGTACATCCCTGAAACATCAGATTGCTGTGTTTCGTCGCTTTGTCGTTTTAATGGATCATCATTGGGAATTGTTGGCTGTGATCTTATGTGGCCTTGCTTTCTATGTTGTCCCCCAGGTATGCCTACACGCTCAAGGTGGACGAGAAGAGCGACGTCTACAGCCCGGCGTCGTGTTTGCTAGACTCATCACCGGCGCAAGCCAGTCGGAGGTTTGGAGACGGCGTGGACATGGTCCAGTGTGGGTGCGGATGGTGACGGGTCGAGCAAGGAAGGCGTGATGAAGATCGCCGACCCCCCGGCTCTCGGCGGTGCCTGTATGAACCCCGCCATGTCTTCTATGTCGCCATGCTATGCGTGTGGCCGAAAGCGTCGAGCGCCCCACCATGCGGAGGTCGATGCAGATACTGGCCGGCGTGCCCGGCTCAACATCCACGTCCATAGTGGCGCCCCCTTGTCATTGAGGCTGAAGGAGGATGGGAGCCCGGGAAGCAGCAGCAGGAAGGGCCACACGACTCGCCGCCACGAGGATCTTCTTAGTATCTAGAAGTGCAATTGCAAAAAATTGGTCGTACTTATAGTAGTACCTGGTACTTTTGTAGCATCCCTGTTCGTTTTCAGTGAAGCGTTGGAACGTGGCGGTATCAGTGTGTGTGTGTGGAAGAGGTGGTTTATGCGTGTTGCCGTTAGCTAGATACAACTATTACGTATGGTGAGTTAGTTGGTTGGGGCTTGTAATCTTCTGTCCCTTGTACAAATCAAATCAAGCTGTTTCAGCTTCCGGTTGAGTCTTAAATCCACGCACGGAGAGGGCTCAGAAGTTGCAAGAAATGGTTTGGAATTGCTTTTTTTTTTTTGAAGAATCGTTCCCTTTGAAAACCATTCCAGATATGGCTCTGGAATGCTAGTGTTTTCGAAGAATCGTTCACTTTGAAAACTGAACCGGCCTACCGAAAATGGCCCCGTCCATTGGTCCTGTACCACAACTGCGCTACTGCAGGGGTGACACCAACTCCACAGGTCAGGGCTCACCAGGAATCGGCATTGCTGAGATGAGCTCCTCGCTGTCCCCCTACAGGCTACAGGCCACAGGTTCAGCCCTGCCGGTGCTGGTTCTGTTCGGGCTTCCGGCATGGCTACAGGCCACAGGTGCACGTGAACGGTCGAAATTCCGCCGCTCGCTGTGCCCGCTTTCTCATGTGAATATCCATGGCGGGTGGGTGTGGGTTCGCGCCATGCTTAGCTTCAGTTTGAAAAAACATGTCACCACACTGTTCCTATACGATGTCTCCGCCACGTTTTCATCTGATCGGATCAGGTGAGTGATCGTGCAGCTATGCTTGGGCACAGTGATACTGTAACCGCTGGGTGTCGAGGCAACTCATGCGGCCTGACGGGCCTGCTGGACTGCCTGCGGCGTGAGACCCTGACGGTGGGTGCGTGCTCCTCTCATGGGGTGTGTGTGGTGAGTGACTGAACACGTAGTCGGAGCTGCAGCTGCAGCGAAGGCAGGGCGAGGTGGACTGCAGCTGCGACGACGTGAGTGCGTTGCCACTGTTGCTATCCTGCGTGGTGGTGGTGAGGCTGAGCGAAGGACGCGGCGAGATTCGTGCATGCCGTGGAACCAGGGGTCGGGGTGTGTTCCCTTCAGGCTGTGTTTTTAGTTACGAAATTCAAAATTTCGCTATCAAAGAAGATGCCAAATCAGCGTGTGAAATCTTGCGTGGCGTCGAAGCGTCGAATATAGGTAAAAAAAAAATAACTAATTATGCGGTTTAGATGTCTTTCTTTGAGAGCGAATCTTTTAAAGCTAATGCGTCGTAGGATAATATTTCTGGTATAACAAGCGAAGCGTCTTCTGATCAAGCGATGTGACATCTTCCAAAATTTTCTTTGAGCTTTTGGGCTCCCAAACACAGCCTCAGTCCTTCAAATGTGTGTATGGTGGGTCAAGGTCATTTGTCAGCAGAGCCTGCCGCGGCAAAAGAATCTTCTTACCCGCCGTGGAGTCTGAGCGGCTCTCACGTCTCCCAGCAGTCCGATCGCAAGTTCACAATTGTCCTTCGTGTTCCTTAGAATGGCCTTGCTAAAAGGAAAAAAAAATATTTTTCTTCAGCAGCTTAGTACTGCAACATTCTAAGTAATGATCTCTCGTACGCCAACAAACGTATTAGTGGGGCCCATAGCAATCCCTTCCACCAATATTAATGTACTCTTTCGATTTGGACAGTTTTTCCATTTAAGGTTGCCATTGAGTGGTTGAGCAACCGGATATATATGTATGGTCCACGTACGAGACCACAACAGCTCAACAAATTCGATGAGACCAACGCTTGAGACAACAATGCAACGACACTTCTGGTTGTACCAAATACTTCCTTGCTCAAGGCAATATCCAGATCAACCTATCATTCTTTCATTTAATTAAAAAAAATATCAGATCAACCTTTAGTTACCAAGAGATCGAACTGCTCTGGAATTTGGAATTTGGATTGACCAAGCGAGTACAGACAGTAGTAGAACCATATTTTGTTGAGCATTTGCACTCATCTTGATACTAGAATTTTTGCAATGCCTCCTATGCTTGCTTTATTTGGTGAAAACTGATAGCCCTTCAGTGGCCAATCGGCGCTGTGAACAAGTTTTACTTTGTCTTTGATTGAGGTCAACAAAAAAAAAAGTGTCAAAAAATAAACGAAAATCTGTCTAAGGGCCTGCTTAGAAGCATTCTCACGAGGATTGATTTTGCGAGGTGTTCAGATTTTTTATTTTCCGTGGCGGGCATTTGAATAACCGCCACGGAAAATCGTCTTTGGCACCACCAGGCTAGAGGCAAAACCGCCACGGTATCGATTAACCGTGGCGGTTTTTTTAACTGCCGGGAAAATCCCTATTAACCGTGGCGGGCATTGTTAAAAAATCGCCCGCGGTTAATCAACAAATAACCGTCCACGATATCGGGCCGATCCGGCGACCCATTTAGCCCACTAGCGACTTCTCATATATATATATCTGCCGAACACAGCGTGGTTGATTTAGGTCACATGTGTTTAGTTTTGTGATTAGTGATTGTCAACGGTCAACATTTTAATTCTATTTTTCCTTTATTCTTTATCCGGCTATGTTCCCGGCACGCGCGTGGAGTGTGTCGAAAAGCGCGTATCTCTTGGTTCGTGTTGATGCGGTGTGGGCTTTCGGAGATGGTAGGCGGGCGAGTGAAGGGGCCAAGGAGGGCGTCTTAGGGAGCCGGCGGACAGCGGAGGTGAAGAAGGACGGGCGTGAGGCTTGGACCGAGGGCCGGATCGCCGGGTGGCTAGCCATGGTGGGCGACATACGGGACATCGACGGATGCTGAAGGGCGTGGCGGGGCCCGTGTCGTCGGGTCAAAACGGCGTCGTGCGAGCGGCGGGGAGCTCGGATGACTTGGCGACTTCGGGCGGTCAAGCCGGCGATGACACGTGTCGAGAGGTTTGGTGGTTTGTCCTCAAAACCATCGGCGCGGGTTTCGTGGTTTGGGCCTCAAAACCACGGTGCGGGTTTGGTGGTTTGAGCCTCAAAACCATCGGCGGGTTTCACGGGTTTGGGCCTCCAAAAACGGGGCGTTCAGTGGACCGGAAGGGCGCGTGGCGGCATCTGAGGAGATGCGTGGAGCAAGGCGGCGAATGAGGAGCGCGGTGGCCGTCGGATCAAAAAACACCGAGTCGACCAAAATAGCCTAGGGTTAATGGTTTGGCTCATATGTATCGAAGGGCAAAATAGGGATGAAAAATAAGGACCATATATAGGATGGCAGCCATCCTCCCCTCTTTACCTCTCTCATTTTTGTTTTTATTTTCCCAATTTCTAGGGTTCTTGTTTAGAGGTCCAAGAACGTCAAATTGGTGACTTTTGTAGTGATTTTCGTTGGGGAAGGGGAGCCCCAAAGCTCCATAGATCTCCCAGGCGTTTGGTTTGAGCAGCCATGGTGTCTAGATCTTGTTCCACACGGTTTTGATTTGAGCTGCGTTTTTCTACCTTGTTCTTGGCTGTGATTTTCTTGTGTGCAGGTCGGATCTTCGTTTTGGGGAGAGCAGGCGGTCAGCAGCGAGCGCCCAGCCCGCACGCGCGAGGCGAAGGCGGCAACTTGGTTTCCGGCAAGGAGCGGCCAACCCACGCTCGGTGGGTGCCTCCGGGCTCGCTTCGGCTGCGGCAGGACGGACAGCGTCCTGCTTGGCGCACGGCAGCACAGCACCAAGCAGCGCCCTTGCAGCTCTCAGTCCTGCCACGCACGGACGGGAGGCAACAGCAGGATCCCCATCCTTGGAGCATGTTGGCAGCAGCAGCTAGAACTCGGCTGCATCAAGCACCCCCTCCTCCAAGCAACAAAAAGGTCGTTTCTTTTTCTGTGAAATGGAATTGGCCATCGAGCCATTCTTTTGCCTCTTGTGCAGGGTAGCTAGATTGGGTTCGTATGTGCAAAATCCAAGCTTTTCGATAATCTCAGCTTAGTGCTTGTTTTCCTGCGCTCACTAGATGCTTGATGAAATGCCTCTGTAGTTTTCTTCTCTCTGTAATTTCGTTTCTTGGCAGGTGGACAGTCTGTTGCTTTCGGTCCGATTCTTTTTGAGAATAGCAATAGTGTGTTTCAATCGATGACTAGCAGCAGTAGTTCTTGCAAGTCGATTTTAGCACCATGCCTTGCTTGCACGACGTTATTTGGGAGGCTATTTTATTGAGACGTCACTTTTCATCCAACAGTGCTATCTAGTTGTTTTATTCATTTTGAGCGTTGTGATGCATAGCAAGCTGCTATTTTCACGAGCACGCACCAGTGCTTTGCTTGCACGTGATTAGTCTTGATTTCTCAAGTCACCAACAAGCTACATTAGTTCTTTCGGTTTAATCTTGACCAGCTTAAGTGTCGTTGACAGTGTTACTTTGGAATTTCTCTCTTGCTTTTTTAATCACGATTTATTCATTTGTCTTCGATTTGAGATCCGATTTTTTGCGATGACATTCTATTGATCAGAGAATTCTTCTAAGTACTCTCGCCACAAGTTGGTGTTGGTATTTTTAGTTTGGAGAACTCACTTCTTCTCTATAGAAGTTGAGTGACTCTTTTGATCCTAGGTGCGATCTTTGCTCTCGTCGATTAGGTGTCTGCGATAGTTTGAGGTGTCGTTTGTGTTCACGCAGGGAACATCCCCAACACCCAGGGTCGTGGACATCTCGGTGCTCTCTTTGCTCGTGACACCTTGCTACCGGTTAGCCACGTGTCTTACTAGTCTCGTTTGAGTTTGCTTTTGCGGTTGGGGTTGAGCCGATGACGAAATGAAAAGGAAAAATCGGGGCTCCCATTCACCCCCCTGCGGTCGCCGTTTCGGTCCTTCAATATCAAGTCTCAACCCTAATCCCTCCACCATTCTCTCTCTCTCTCCTAGTCTCAAGCCGGATCGGGACCGGCACGGCACCACCTCCTCCACTCTTGTCACTCTCTCCCTCCCTAGATCTACCTCCCTCCACCTCCCTCCCGATCGGCGCATGACGTAGCGCGAAGCAGAAACGGGCTCCCAAACGGCCCACGAGGCGGCGGCGCGGACAGCGGTCCCCCTCTCCGGCGCGGCGCCAGCGCGGCGGTCGGTGTGGCGGCGGCGTGGGCGGCGTCCCTCCCTACTGCGCGGCCGCGCCGCTGGCCGCGAAGTGGCGGCCTTGAAGCGGAGCGGGGCGGACGGTGGCCCTCCCTCCCGCGCGCGGCGGCTCCCGGCCTCCTCGGCAGCCGGTGGGTTCGACCAAGCGCGGCTCCCACCTTCCCGCGGCCGCCCGGCCTAGATGCCAGCCTTGAGATGGGGGCCGCCGCTGGATCCGAGCGGCAGACGGCGGCGGCGGCCGGATCCGGCCCGGTGTCGGCGGCGCGGCCGGATCCGGCGGTCGGCCCCGGCGGCCGGCGGATCCGACCACGGCGGCGTCGGCCCATTAAGAAGGCTGGTTTGGGCGGGGAGGCGTTAGGGTTAGGTTTGGATTTTTCCTTTTTTTTTTCTTTTCTTTTTTTTTTTTTTTTTTTTATTTATTAACCGTGGCGGTTTTTGTTAAATAACCGCCACGGTTAATCGGCCGTGGCGGGCGGGCCGCCACGGAAAATAGGTCGATGCCCGTGACCCTAGGCGTGGCGGTTTTAATGTCGCCCCGGAAAATCAAAAAAAAAGTCCGCCACGGAAAATCATTTTCGGTAGTAGTGAAGGTGTTGTGCATCCGCCCACGCAAAGTTGCGACAAACTATCAAAAATGTTTGGTTCACGGACAAAAGTTTGCCACGTCGTCTTTGTGGCGGAGGCGGAAAAAGTTTCACCATAGTTGCCACAACTTTGCCATGGAAAAGAAACGAAACAGCAGCAAAATGACACGAGAAAAGTTGTAGTTGGCTGAACGAAGACCAAATACCGCCTCAACTGGTGTGCGACCAACAGTAGGCGTGGCAACATATTGCCATAATCAAAGCAGAAACAACCTCATAATCTCTACCACACTTGCCTGGGCTGTGCTGTGGGCACAAACCAAACAACCTCATAATCTCTACCACACTTTGGGCAAGCGGAGGCGGCAAAGATAAACTAACTTGTTGTGGCGCGTGTGCTACGTGTACCTAAGCTTTGGCATGCGCCAAACACCACCACAACTTGCACCCCTATCGGGAGTCGGGACGAGCTGTGGCATGATGACGGCAAGAACCAAACATGCCCAAAGAAAATTACATCCTGGTAACAAAAGTTTAGTAATTGTATATACATGAGAAAGTGTTTTTTTTATGCCTAGTTTTCAATTAAAAATTATCTTTTTACTTTCTTCGTCTAAAAATAAAACGTACGTTTCTGCCGTTTGTTTGGAACAAATGTGAGGAGGAATAACACAAGCTTCTAGAGATGTGCATTCTTCCACTTCCACGTACGCCATCTCTGGAGTGTGATACCGTACTACCATAGTAGTATATATATCTTCTTCACTACATCGTAAAATTGTAAGTCGTTTGACTTTTTTTTGATAAGTTTTGACCACTCGTCTTATTCACAAATTTGTGCAAAATATTACTTCTTTTTGCCATGTATTTCTTTATTATTAAAATTTCTTAAGAATAACTTAAATTTAACTATATTTACGTAAATTTTTTTGAATAAGGCAGATGGTCAAACTTGAAAATAAAAAAGTCAAATGAATTACAATTTAAAACAGTAGTTTTCAAAAAACACACGATGTACATGTACGTATGTGCATATCTTACGCGCGCCTGCGCCTTGCGCTCAATTATTGAGCCATACGTGGGTACCTCCATCGGCTGCACTGCACAGAAACGGATACACCCACTACGGCTACAGCACTAGCTAGTCGATCGATGAGCGATGCTAGACCTAGAGCTGAGGCCACCACCCATGGCAGATGGCACCAACTACTGACGATGAGCGGATGAGCGTCCGTGGAAGAAGGGCATGACACAGCTAAAGACGGCAACTTCCGTGACCTAGGCGGCGAGCCACATCAAGTCTACTTCTATATATGTTTGGCCAAAGACACGGCGAACTTTTCCTTTTTGTCACGGCCGGTCCCGCCACTCCCGCCGTGAAACCACCCGTGTTTCGCTGTCGATCGATGGATGGATCGGGCAACTGAGCACGGCGTACGTGCGAAAGCAGCGGAGGAGGAGGCAGCTACTAGCGCCTGGACGCGCGCGCGCGCGTATTCATGGCCGCGCCGCGCGCACCGGCCGCGAAGCGGGATGTGACACGGCGCCATGGGTGATATGGCCTTGCCTGGCTGCATGCACGAGTGGTCGCGTCTCGCTTGGCACGGGAGGAGATGCTGAGTAGATAGATGCACTGCAATATCGATCGGTCCGTCGGTGGAGACGAGACGAGAGATGCCGTCGCTGGCGTCCTGACGTGGATAGATAGAGAAGATAAACGAGGAGATTGCATGCGGACCGGAGGGACGGTTCCACCGTCGTCCACGGGCAATTCGAGCTTTGGACAATGGGTGTGTTTAGCACCCCAAATTTTTGTCCAAATTTTGCACCCGATGGGACGTGTATGTCGCGTCGCATGCCAATCTGTAGCATATTTCGTTTGTTAGTGGTAAATATTATCCTTCTGTGGCGTATCCAGCTCGAAAGAATGCGTCTCGATAATGTACATCTAAACTGTGTAATGGTTTATTTTTTTCCTACGTTTAAATCTTCGTCGTGTGTCGGCGTTTTGATGTGGTGGGGAATCTTCTTTTTGCGTAGTGGAATTTGGGAGGAAATGCGGAGCTCTAAACACACCCAATAATCGTCTTGCAATGCAATGCTAGATTGACGTGACGTGCTGCTGGCTGGGCTCTAGTAGGCCTTGCTTTGCTGTCTGTGTCTCCGCGAGCCCGGCGGCGTGCCATGCCATCGTCTCGTAATTTCCTTGCCTGCCTTTGCTTTACGAGCTACGAGCTGCCTGCGCCTGGGTACGCATGTGGATTCTTTCTCTGCTCTCTACTGTATGTTGTCCTGCATGGGCAACGGGCCAACAACCCCATCTTCTCATGCCACACGCATCAGTGCATCGTCTAGATACGAGAGTACTGGGACCATGTTTAGTACTGTATACTATACTGTACATCCATGAGTCCGCGTATTGCTGCGTGACAGAACATTTATGCAGCGGACCGGAGCAATGCGTGCGTGGTCAAATCGTGTCGTACAGTTCTGGCTGCCAGTTTATCTCACGGTAGGGCAGGGATTCGGGAAGAATGGAAATGGAAATGAACAGTCCGCTCCAAAACACCCACACCTTTTTGTTCCTGGTTAAACCAACCTGGTGTCAGGGCGTGAGAAACAATTAATGATGGCGCGTGCGCGTTGATCCTGATCCATGCTCTGTTTCGCACAAGCTGTTGCGCTTTCGCCTGGTGCAATTTCGAGCGTTTCCCGTTGACACCTCCGTAACGACCACCGCTCTATGACATGATTATGGCTATGGGTTGGGATAGGAAACGACTCAAAGTCTGGTTGCAGTAGCTTGTCCTCCTTACGATCAGTTAGCGATAGAACAATGGATTCTTCTACTTTCCGAAATTCATCATCACCTAAGCAGAAATTGCTTATCTTTACATGCTCTCTTTACTCATATTTGTAGTTTCTCCCTATGCTTTGGATATGTGTCTTCCAAACTCACACACGCTTAGTTAGGAAAAACAAGCCGCACCAGAAACACTTAGAAACACTTGCTCTTGTCTTGTCCTGCCACCGCCTCTTCTTCTTTCTCTCTGATGCGTCTGCCGGTGATATGGAGAGGAAACATCTCTCTCTTTTCCATAGTTTTTATTATTTAGGGTTTTAGACCAAAAATAAATCTAACAACGAAAACGTATGCTTTTCAATTAGGATCATGTTATCTGCTATGACTCGGGGATTGTCACCATTGCAAGTATCGATTTCTTCAGGAAGCGACCAATTTGTAGCCATTATCTGCGAGGGGAGGGGTGCTCCTAGGCACTCCCAAGGGGCAGTTACTCCGAGAGATGGTTCTCATCGTCGATTGTCGCAGAGAGGAAACCAAGGATTACAAGTGGTGAATCTACATCCTATTTTTTCTCCCTAACAATGCAATTGCCGATATTTTTTCATTGATTTAGATGCGTTTTTGATTTGTTCGGAATGTTGGATCTTGCGGCATGTTCAATGTTTTGAGGTTGGTCATTGGATTCGCGAATCGACTACACTTTGGCTATGGCGTTCAACAAGGCTTTGTTCATCTAGAGCATTTGTTGTATCGGGAAAGCCATCGATCGGGAAGAAGATGATGAAGTTTTTGGATAAAATATTATTCTTTTCTTTCAAATTTTTTTCATATGTAATTTAGGGAAATACTGTGCCGATGCTTAACATAACACCTTTCCATTCAAAGAATAGTCTATTGTGAAGCTATATCTTAGCTTAAAGTTTTAGGCCACTTTTACATCTTTATTTGAAGTTCGAATTCTGAAGTTAGTGTACCTCTTATTCAAAACAACTTACGGCCCGTTTGGAACACCTCAACTTCACTAGTAAAAGTTGTTCTTTTATAAAACCACTTCATGAGCAACTCTCAAGGTGAAGTTGAGCTGTTTTATTCTTTTTTTTTTTTTTGGTAAAATAGCTTCACCAACAACTTCATATATGGATATGAGGGAGAATTGAATAAGAAATCTAGGATAAGCTATTATTTTTTAGCTCTCTCCCACTTCATCCCCCCTGTGAGACGACGAGAAAAAAATGTTTCATGGGTGAAGCTATTTTGGAAATAGGTGTTTGGCAAGAAAAACAGGAGGCCCTTAATGGACCAGTGACTATATTTTTATATAAAAAAAAAAAAATTAGTATTTACCTTCTCCATTTCAAATTATAGTTCATTTGACTTTTTTTTTTACCCCTAAGTTTGACCACTTTCGTCTTATTCAAAAATTTGCACAAAAACAGTCAAATTTAAGTCATTTTTAAATATCATTTGTTAATAAAGCAAGCCATAACAAAAGAAGTGATATTTTGCACAAAATTTTGAATAAGACGAATGGTCAAAGTTGGGGTTGAAAAAGTCAAACGAATTACAATTTGAAACGGATTTAGTATCATTTTGAGTAAGATGACAGATAACGAGGAAAGGAATGAATTTTGATATGCATGCAAATTATGTACCTTTGTTCAAAGGTTTAATTACATTGGTTCTCCGATAGAGTAGACAAAAAATATAACAATACTATAATTCTTATTAGAGTAGACAATGGCCAGTGTTTTCAATTATGGTAATATGTAGGATTTATCATGTTCGATGAATCCGATGTGAATTAATATAGAAACTCGGTTGAGGCCCCTCCAATTAGTATCTTAATATTAATATATGTGCTTCAATCATTTGCACTGCAAGATTGTGGGTCATCAATATGTAATGGTGTCTATCCCTGCTCTCTTCTTGGATGTTTAGGTACCATCTCAACAAAGAGGCAATTTGGGTAAACATTGTGGATTACAAATATAGAACTCAAAGTCCAAACATGTTGTGCTGCCTTGAGGCAGGTGCTTCCCCCTTTTTGGAAAGGGGTGTTGTGGGCTGTTAAAGCTGTTTTCATGGGGGATTAGATGGGTTGTAGGTGATGGCAGAAAAGTTTGATTTTGGGAGGACCAGTGGATTGGCAACACTAGTTTAGCTATAATCTTTTGGCCTTTGTACAGAATTAATGAACAGCATGGGAAAACTATAAGCCAAGTTTGGGAAGATGGAGAGCTTAAGCTCTCTTTTAGAAGGATGTCTCTGAATCACAGATGAACATGTGGTATGAATTACATAGTCTTATAGAAGATACTGTTCTTAGTAATGAGGAAGACCAAATTCTATGGTCTTATACTTCTACAGGAAATTACTCTGTTCAAACTCTCTATGCAGTGATAAATGACAGAGGTGTCACTCCTGTTTTTGTACAATCAGTTTGGAAGCTGGTGATACCACCAAGAGTCCAGTTCTTTTTGTGGTTGCTTTCTCATAATAAACTTCTTACTAGGGATAACCTCTAGAAAAGAAGAGAGGTCTCAGACCTTAGCTGCTTGTTCTGTGCAGAACTTGAGAGTATTCCCCATTTATTTTTTCAATGTTGTGTTGCTTCCTCAGTTTGGAGAATTATCTCTGTTTTGCTAAACTTAGATATGGGTAAAGATTTTGAATCAGTGGCAAAACTATGGTTGACCAACAAGAAACATTTGCTTACTAATGCTGTATCCTCAGCGGTTTTGTGGACTTTATGGAAATCACGTAATGAGTTGTGCTTTCAGGGTGTAAGCTGGACTGCCATGGGAAAGGTGCTGATGAAGCTAGCCAAGATGCTGAAAGGATGGGTGTCTTTGTTCAAGGAGGAAGACAGGTGCCGCCTGGAGTGCCTGGTTCATCAACTGGAAGATATCTGCAAGCAGCCGGAGCAGAACGGATGGACATCAACGGCGTTGTCGTCACAGTGGGTTCCATCGAATGCTCCTTGTCCAGGGGATACAACTGATGAGCCTGAATTGATCTGTAATCCGGTGAACCCCTGTTGTGAGCTTGTGGGTAATGTGAGAGAGACGCGAGACTGTGTGTAACAGCGCTTTTAGCGCCTTAAACATGTGCCTGGATGCTGTTTACAAGCTTTTTTGAATAAAAAGCTGGGGAAACCTTTTCTCTAAAAAAAAATGGTGTCTATTCCGTACAAAAGAGCAAGTAAACAGCATTACTGTATCTACAATATCACATATGGCCACCGCCATTACAGGCGCTCCACGAATGACACCCCGCACTGCACCCGCACACGAATAGTGCATTCCACTAGCATATGCCATGCTGTGCACTGTGCAACCTCCACTTGCATCGACGCTCTCGTCTGAGCGCCTGACCGGCGTTCGTGCTGCTGGCCATTGCGGAGCAGCAAGGCATCGATCGTACGTCAGGTTGCGCTCAATATCCCACCACCACCAGTGCCCGTCCGTGTCCATGGCCGGCCGGTCTCACGCATAGTGGACCGCTTTTCAATTCGGGACACAAGTACACATGTCTCCATGCATGATGCATGCATGCACGCACCACCCGGCCTGGTGCGGGTGCCCACTGCCCGCCCACCCACCACTCGCCACCAGCGCTACACGCGCCGAGCGCAGTCGGGTGCCTGAGCCGACGATTGCACAGAGACAGGGGAGAGGCGCGGGGCCATCGCCGCCCGCGAAACCATGGACGCGGCCCTAGCAGCCTGCCCGGAAGCGACGCGCTGTTCGTGCAGCTAGCGTGGGCACGGCCTTGTGCATGCTAGTTCTTGTGCTTGGCGCCAAGCCGACCGCCGGGTCGGACACGGACCGTCGGAGGTGGAACACTGTGTGTGTTGGACGTCTCGTTCTCTAGCTCGTTTGGCCGCTATAGATGGTCACAGACTCACAAGGGTACGAACACACTTGCGTTTCGCGTTTCATCCGCTTGCTGACTGCATGCTGAGACCCCACTGAAATCCTTACCCAATGCCGATCAGTATGAGTGATCATACACTGACTGGTGCGCGCTGCCAGCATGCACGTTCACATGCGTCGTAGTCGTACTCACTCCGCTGCTGACTCGCGGCCGTCGCGCGTCGGCATCGGCGTAGGCGAAAGAAGCACGCCAAGCCTACTGCAGGTGGCCTGCCTGCGCGCAGATCAGCGCTGCGGCCGGGCAGCGACGTGGTCCGCGCCGCGCCGCGCCGAGCGCAAGCCCCGGAGCGCGATCGATCATCGATGCCTACAAGCTACAAGAGGGCCGGACACTCGTCTCGTGTCCGACCGGCCTGCTCATCCATGCATTCCCAGGCGGGCAGCAGCCGGCAAAGCTCGCTCGTTTGTCTCGGAGCCGCTACGTACATACTCTGATGGATGGAGCCCCAGCCAGAACGTGACGTCCCGGGAACGGCCAAACCCACCCGCTTCCGCCTCGTACCCACTCTACTGCTAACCGCTGTCGGTTTCCTTTCATGCTAGGTTGCTGCTCGGAGTACGCGCTCCTTTCAAAATGTTTGGTGGATTGCATGATGCCTATGCTATACCCCGGTTAGTGTAGTCGCTGTTAGGGTTTCGTACGTAATCTTCTGTTTTGTCAAACAGTGCCGAGCACCGATCGACGGCCACTGTACATTGGACAAGGTTTAGGTTTCGGTTTCAGCCTATATGTTTTGGCATTTTGATAGCCTTTTTTACGGAGTTGCTGAACCAAAGAGTCAAATGTGAGGCGCCGCTCCTGTAAGCATAACGCGCCATATATAGCCGGTAGATTGCCGTGGAAGCTTGCTGGTTGGACCGAACCGTCTGGACCTGGCCTAGTGCAACTTTCGGTGGTGGCTACATCCGCCAGAGTCCTCCGGCGGGCATGTGCAAGTGCAAGCAACGCACTCCCCTAAATGCATCGTTTCAGTGCAGGTTCAGATCAATTCACTGCATCTTCTCTGAATAATGCTACTAGTACTATATCTCAATTAACTAGTGATCGCCCATAATCCGACCAAGAATAATGCTCTCTTTAACCTCGCTCTTATCCCATCCCCTGCTGTCAGCGATTGGCATGCAGTTCGGCACAAAGCCCGCACGCATCTTTCGCGCTGTGTAACACTGCAACTCTTGTACTATCTGCGAACGCCAAGAAATTCCAAAATGAGGGCAGCAGCCACCCGACCCCGAAAGCGGCCGTGTGGTAGCCTCCAAGATCGGAGCACAGAGGGGTATTGGCATGGCATGAACAATAAAAATGGAGAGCACAACGAGTGACGCTGCAATCTGAAAATGAGGGAGGCAGCTGCCTCTGAACAATGGCATGGCTGTAGCAGACTGTACACTCTCCCAGTGGCTGAGACCGTGAGAGTGAGAAGCTGAGAATGATGGGTGCCGGCCGCGCGAAGCCTGCGAGCTGGTGCTTCCATGTGCGTGCCTCAATCATGCACGCACGCAGACACAGATGCAGGTGCAGGCAGGCAACCAGAATTCCATGGGGCCCGTAGACGTACCATCCGACGTGTCATGTCCGAGTGGCACTCGATCAGTGGTACTATATTATTATTTATATTATATCTCTGCTGGCTACCTTCGCTTTCTGCCTGCATCCAGCGGCGGCACGGCACTTGTCTGTGTTAAAACTAAACTAATCGGGCGTGCACTTGCTTGAGCGCCAGGCAAGGAGTGGCCAGGGGCACTTTTTAGCTGGTGATGTGAGGTTTGCTGGTGGCTTGCTGCTGGAGGCTGGAGGCGACAAGGACATCAGACATTCCATGGCTTCAGATCTTCCCAAACGTCCAAACGAATCCACCAATCACGCCGCGGCTTTGTGCTAAGCAACCGGGCAACTTTTTTTGTCAGGTCATGTGTCGTGCCTGTTTCCTAAGGATAAACTAATGGCGATGTCGACATTGCTTGCTTTGTTGACCGGAGATGGATGGGTCGTGGGACACAAGTCCCTGTGGGACACACATTGACCCGAGCATTGGGACACACACACACGCAGGGGATTTGTCCTTAAAATTATTAATTAGGGCGTAGAACTGCTTACATAGGTTCTCCTCTCTCTGTATGATTCTATTCAAATGAGCATTGAGCAGAGGACGTCTTTTAATTGTTCATCAGAAAAGATAGCTGCATGCTGTTGCTGCATCAGTTCAGGTTCAGGGGGCAGTGGATGGAGAATAGAACCGCTTGTACCTTGTACTACTACACGCACTATTTCTACATCCATCAAGCTATTGCCTTCATTCAAAAGAAAAAGTTGCCACGCGCACTGTCTCCAGATTCCGGATCCAATAAAATTACAAGAGGGACAGCATGAATCCATGTATAGGAGCCCCCCTCGTAGCCACCGCCGCGAGCTGAAGAATAATCAGCGTACCAGTGGCGTACTAAATTCATTTTTATTCATCATTCTCCGAGCGAGGGGCCTACATGTTCTATGCGAGTGTACTACGTACGTGCTCACACATGCTTGCACGATGCCACATTTCCTGCAGCTAAGCTGTGCAGATGACATCATGGCATCGCCATCTTCCTTCTTGGAGCTAGTTGTTATCTGTTTGTCTGTATGTAATCCTGAAGGCATTGACGGGCAGTCAGCAATAGTGAATTCAGTGCCGTCACTCCCTCCGCACCACAAAAAAGAAATATAAAAGTGGCGTCGCTTATACTCCGTACAAAGATAAAAACAAAGGAGCCAGACAGCAACACCTTGATGGATTAGAATCCAGAGCCTCATTTGCTGGTGGAGCGAGGTGCAAGAGAGAACAAACTAGATTTTCTCGGCGGGCGATTCACCCGTGTTTCATTAAGAGGAAAACAGTTCAAATACAAACACAGACTCAGGTTAGACGTCGAGAAGACATCGCCCCCTTGCCAACACACATCCTAGACTACTTGGATTACGCATACAGCTCGATATATCATCCGGAACTCTGAATGCTTGGATCGGACAAGACGAGATGGTTGTTTGACGATCCTTCTCGGAGACGATCGATCGATATCCTGATGGAGCATTTCTTGGTCCAAGAGATGTATTTGATTGAGCTCGACCGATCGATCACGCGCCGGCCGGCTGTTTCATTCAAGGCCCCATCATTTCAGATAAAGATCGATCAGGTGATCGATCAGGCAGAGGTGCAGTCGTCCTTGGTGCCGCTGGTCAGGTCATGAGGCTTCTCGTGTCCCTGTTGCTTGGAAGGATGCGCAACGAGATATAATTTGCAGCTTGACAAGCACCCAAAAGATGAATTTATACGACATCATTGCTCGACCGACCGACGTGAAAGAAAACGAAAGGTGGCTTCATTCTTCCAATCACGTCGAGCAACATTAGCTGCTGTCGCTCGCCGTGAGGAAAATTTTTAAACGTTCCGCTAGAAACCTAAAAAGAGAGGGTACTCCAGTATAGAAAAAGCTTGGACAAAAAGAGAGTGGCCGTCACTCACTTTGATAGAATGTTACTACTACTAGAGTCTAGAATAACTGCAGAACCTGACGTCGTCACTTTGACAGAATGTTACTCCTACATGTAGCAGCTCGTCTAGTACAGGCAATGCTGACAGGAACATGAGGAATAATCTATCAGGCAGGGGCAGGCACTGGAGACTGACTGGGACGGTCAGTTCGTAGTGTGATGCACATGCAGCAAAAGAAGAGGGCTAGCGTCTACTACTACCAGTAGCAGTGCCGGCGTAGCGTCTCCGGCCCTGTGCTGTGCTCGAGAGCTCACGCCCTGCCAATGGCCACCTTCCAATCGTCTCGCCGAAAGTCTGTGCGGGCTATGGCGCGAGGCACGTCACGCACAGCAGGCCGTGTCTCCCTCCTCGAGTCCTCGTACGTTGGTCTTGTCGTCGTCATCGTAGCAGACTGCGGCGGGCGGTGGCGGTAGGGCTCCTCTAGGATGAATGATGCGTTCTGAGTTTGGCTTCAGCGGACTGCGACGGCGATGATTCATGTTGGAGCGCCTGCCTTGTGTAATCAAGAGCTCAGCTCAGCTCAGGGGAAGCGCTCGTTTCAGAATGACAGATCCAGCTTTTGAGCTGCTGCTGGACCCATGGCCTCGTCTAGCCGGGTGATGAAGAGTTGAACGCTGTCCCTTGTGTGTCGTGGACAGGGTTTCAAACTCCTCCTCATCCTTTCTGTGATGTTCAAACTGAATATTCACAAGAGCCCCAATCTTATTTTGTTCCCAGAAATTCACATGAATATATACTCTTCTTCCTTCGGCGATGCCCAAAATAGCCCATGGGCTTCAAAGCAACCCATGATACATGGGCTCCCAGCCTTGCAACATTTATACAGGGAAAAAAGTAACTACCAACTCAAGAGGCAAACAGAACAGAACAGAGACTACGCAGTACGCACACAACCAACTCGATCGTTGTCAGGCCCCAACATATTTGCCACCATCACTAGCCACAATTACAAGGGTTCCAACTGGGGTACCACTCAAGTTGCAGACATGAGCTAAAGCATTCTTCTTCTTGACAGCAGAAAATTAAACATTGCAGATAAAGAAACCACTGTACTGCCACTGAAGTTTATGAATTGCATTAACCAAATCCAGGGGTACTTCAGGATCATCGTCCTCATCCCCTGGATTGCTGATATAGCAGTAGCTGCTGGCTCACCTCCATTTGGCTTCGCTTCATTGCGATTTTCCAAATTCATCGGTGGCTTACGCTGAGTATTGCTGAAACCAAACCCCGGCGGTTCCTCCGGATCATCATCTTCCGCCTCGACTGCAGCTGTCGTTGCTGTTTTTGTTGGTAAAACTTGTTCATCTTTTCCTTCCCGCTTCAGCTTCTTGGAAGAAGGCTCAGGGATTTTTTTCAGGGTTCAGTATCCTATTGTAGACGGCTTTCACAGTTCCCTCTATGTCAGTTTCGTTTGACTGGATGACACTCCATACCTCATCTGAGATTTCACCCATTACTTTGCTCCTGATTTGCAAGGCGGTATAGCAACAATTAGAGTCATCTATTATGAGAATTTAAGAAGTGATACATTTGAAAACTTTTAGAAAAAAAAAGAGCCTTAAATTACCCAATATCTTGAAAAATTGCATCAGATAGGTCTTTTAATTTCATCCTCTCAGACCCCTCTTCTTGTAGAACCACCGACTGCTTTACCTCGGAGATGATTTTGTTGCGTAGTACCTCCTGCAAGAATTATAGCATGCCATAAACTTATAGAAATATGCACCACTAATGCCATATCTGATGAACAAAGGAAAGGTTACTACGCACTATCTGCAATCTACACCTATTGAGCACGATGCAGGCTATTTAAGCAGAGTATACACCACCTAGCATAGTGAAATAGATACTCTAACACAAATTTCAAATTGCCCAAGAGATAAGTAATGCAACTGGTGAACTGTAATTAATCTGTCATCAGAGGAAATCAATTAAATGTCTGATAAACATGGTTGGAAGAAGTATGCATAGATAACCCAGATAAACACATGTCTCAATCAAAAACAGAAAAAGCAAAAAAAGGAAAGACATACATTACATGCTTCTTATACAAAGGAAACTTCTTTTGCCACAGCTTACACCGCCTTACATAAATAAAGTCACTATAAAGAAGAGGCCATTTTCATTATACAACTGGAATAGTTTGAAATGAAGTTGAGGAACTGGAATCAGCATGGCTCATAATGATAGATAAAAAATCTCGACTACGTCAAGAGAGATGTCTCCTACCCTCCCTGGCTGGCTGGCTTTGTTCTATGGTAGGGGAGTACAATACCCTGGCTGGACTGGAAATGCAAGTTATTAATAACAAAGCAAAAACGTCATGCTGAAAACATTTGCATACGACAAAAAGTATACAGATTAGATCACCAAAGGTAATACCAAATATTCCCAAAATGACAATAGCCCTGAGCCCCCGACAAATGATTCAAACAATTGGTGCTCTACAACTGGTGTTGTAGTTTCAGAAAATCTGGTGTTGTAGTTTCAGAAAATATATTGTGGCTACTGATTTGAGATTTTATCTCTAGTCACCCACATTGCAGCAGCTCAACAAGGTCAAACTGGAATGGAAAGGCCCCAGGCCTCAGCTCATTGTGAAAAACTTATAAAATTATTTTTCTGTTACTCATCACAAGCACTAATCCATTGTAACCATGTTTGAAATGTCACTGAATAGCCATTCTAGTGGTGGATGGTTCAACTCTCCACTACATTTATAGTCCTAATAAATGCTGTGTCGCAAGACTATTGCGCATGCTGGAAGTGACAGGCTGAGCGGTTGCACAATCCTAATACGACAGAAAGGAAAACATTGGTCTTATAACGGCTCGGCACAAAGCATGTTTATCCTCCTTGCATGCCAAATTTCCACATCCCAGAGGTATTGAAACACAACTAGGGAAAAAAAAACATGTATATGCATGTGAAGACCCTCCTAACAATTGACACTTTCGTTTCCCCATGCAAACTACATCCAGATGTATACCTTCCTATCATAGAAACTTTGGCGAACCTCTACACGTGTCGGATAGAGGGAAATTTTGGAGAACTATGACACATGTCAGATAGAAGGAAACTCTTGCAAGTTGAAAAATTCCTACCCCAAATGCAGCATAGAATAACATAAACACAAAAGTGTATAGGCTATGTTCCAAGTTCTCTTCCACCATCCCACAAATTATAATCTCGAAACGTTTTGTAACAAGCATCGAAAGCATCAAATCAGACCATTTAGAACCTTAGGATTTCATCATAACTAAACAAACAGCAGAAACCAGAACTCATATTGCAGTTCACCAAAGACACAACACAAGATGATCTATGTCTAACTACTTTCAGTGCCAGCAAAATTCTGCAGTTGTCCACTAGAGAACTACCAGCCTGCCAAGGAAAGTATCCATTCACGCACACCTCGATCAGGGTTCGATCTAAAGTTCTCCCTACTTAAGGCCTATAGCAGACCAAACGGACGAAATTCCAGCGAAACCCTACACTCCGCATCATCACCCATTCCATTCCAATCCCTTACAAACAATCAAGCCCAATATCTAATTAAGTAACGGCGATGAGCGTTCCACCGGAGAATGAAAAGGAGTGGCATGCGCATCAAAATTCCACTGCTCAGGATTTTGGGACTAAAGAGCGACGAAATCGCAATCCTTGAGGTAAAGAATGTGGGGGAATTGACGTATAGGGGGGAGCTTACATTGTCCTTGACCTTCCGGACGATGGCACGGCGGAGAGCATCGAAGTCGCCATCGTCCTGAGCCGCCCCACCACCTCCGCTGCCGTCGGCGGCGCCGCCTCACGGCGCAGCCTCCAGGATCGCTCATGGGAATGGGAAGGGGAAGGTGCGGGCTGGAAGCCTCAGTACTAGTGTTCTTTTTTTTTTTTTTTTTTTTTGTATTCACGCCTTTTTTTTTAAAAAAAAAAAAAAAAACTTTTGGATTCTCACGCCTTAAATTCAAGGAGATCTGCATTCAGATCAAGCTTGATTTTCAAAAAATTGTACCATCCCTACAATTACAGCGATGGATTGGACCTCCTTTTTATAAGATGAATCAGGTAATGAATTGACAACGTGTGTGAACTGAACTGGCACACGCTGATTGTTTGACAATGATCACAATTTTTTAGATAACTGTCACATAAGCAGAGAAAAAAAAAAATGAAGACCAAGGGAATTCTAGATCCATGAGTAGGCAACGTCTGGTTGATTTTTTTTTTTAAACATTGATCTGAGTTATCATGATACATGAAGCAAGTGAATTACCAGCTATCGCTCTAATATTGCTAGTTTGTTACTGATGCATGTCTGAACCTCAGCAAGCACTGTCAGACGATCAAGCATATAAAAGCAAGCACTATTATTAGACTGCAGATGTCGCATTCATATCCTGGTTACAGGCTTACAGAGTCGGGGGCATACAATGAAACATGACAAAACCCAGGCCATCAGGTATCATCAGAGAACTAAAATGAGACTGAATGGTATGCCTTCTCAGTTCTGTTCACACCTAAATGCTCAGTGTCCTGAAACGAGTGGAAGCTTAACGGGTAAAACGCTCTGTAATCGACTTGGGTATGAAACTGGTTGTGCTCAATTGTTTCTCCATTCTGTGTCAAGTAATGGACAGTGATATTAGCACAAGACATATAAGAGGGCAGACAATATATGGAGCAGTGAAGGCGGCGAGGAGAACCTTTCAATCTCTTCCACAGATTTCATTATTTGTTCTGAACTTGTTTCAATCACCTGTCCCCCAATATCATCTCATCCAAAATCATGTGCAGCTGCATCAGATATTGGACAGTTAAATTAAAGAAACATGAAGAAAAAACAACAATGGAGTGAATTATCGGGGCATTGCATTGTGAACACTCGAGAATGAAGTGAACAAGGCATCCCGTTCAGTGCTAAGGAGCCAAAGTTTGTCGTAGCCCTCCTTAGCTATCAGTATCTGCATACTAGCAAAATTCTATTGCCGAGGCATAAAAATATGCTCCAGTATCCTGGTACTTCATTGTTTTTCACGTTCTACACCACTGGGAGGTACTCCCTCCATCCCAAATTATAAGTCACTTTGGTTTAGTTAAAGTGACTTACCAAAGTGACTTATAATTTAGGATGGAGGGAGTAGCAGCTAAGGTGGGCAGCAGCAATAATGGGTAGAAAGCAGGAAGGATGGTGCGGATTTCAGTTTTGAAGCTGCTGTGTAATATATAATGTAATTTTATCTTTATTGTTTAGGTTGTTTCTGTCTATTGTCAGCATAGATTTCTGAAGAGGGAGGACTCTCCTCTACATAAGGATGTAAGCAATGCAGAGCCAAATCAGGTAATGGAATTACAAGTTCTCAACTCTATATCTCTGCTTAGCCAAGGCCTCTCCCTTAGGTGCCCAGTGCGGTAGTGCAGTGCCCTCCATAATTTAAGGCAGCTGTCATCCAAACTCAACCTGGGGTGATACTATGTTCTAAGAAAATTATCCATTTGAAGTCTATCTATATTGCTTTGAAGTCAGAGAATGGGTGTACTTGTCTATTACAACCACAAATTAATTAGATGGATAGATGGTATAGCTATTCTGCATAACAGGGATTCTTGGAGTCAGGCATACGATCTGTGAATCAGAAGGCTTAATTTGATACAGATAACCCAACTGGTGCTAGAAAAATGGTGATGCAGCATTGCAAAGCTTCTGCATTCCACCTTTTTTTGCTGCCCTAAACACGCAACATACCACTGAAGAATCATAAATGAAAATTTCAGCAGGATAAAAACCATGCATCCTTGATAGACACACAATCTAGTATTATAAAAAAGATAAAAGGGTAGGATCATATGGTACCTTGTTGAAGTTAAACACAATGTCAAGCTCGCATACATTCTTGAAGCATTTGTCCAATGTTTCAACGAAAAACTGTGCATGCGACAAAGTTTGAGTAATCAATATCCTAGAATCAGAGCTGATAAGAGTGTTGTTCAACAAAAGGAAGACATGATAAGTCTTCAGTGACAGTGAAGTCCAAGGTGAAAATTTCAGTTGCTAGACAGAAAGAATTGATGGACAGAGAAGAAAGTTGGGAACATTGTAGTGCAGTTAGGTCAAAATTGGCATGTACTTTGTAACAGAAAATAATGCATTAAATACAGAATAAAAAAAGTTAAATACAAGGGTGTTTGAATGCTAAAAGAAGCAGGATAAATAGCTAATGGTTGTTCAGCAAGACAGGCCAAACAGATGAATGGCATTGCGACACACTGAATATAATTTGTTTCTTAGAAAAAATGAGAATGCTTTCCTCTTTCATCAGTAAGTCAGTAGCTTACCTTGTATCAGATCGAGCATGGCAAGCTCATTCTCAGAGCTATCAAATACAAAAACAAAAGTACAGTGTGGCCAAATGCTTGTAGACCATTTTTGTTCCCTGCAAAGCGCAAAGAAGAAAACCAAACCTTGTCAACCCTCTGTCGATAATATGAGCAAATTAACCTAGATAGAGCAACTTAACCACTGGGCAGTTAGCACAGCTTAAATTACATGCCTAAGATACCAATCTGCATGTCTGAAGCCAAGGAGACAAATGGCAGCCAATTAACATTTTTCATTCATTGCTAGCATTTGCATACCAGTTGTCCCTTTAGCAAAGATTTACTACTCTATCAACCATTACCGGGCCAAATATGGAGTCCACCTTGACAAAATTGCTCACGCCGTCGGGCCTTGCAGAGAGCACTGCAACAAGAAATTCCACAGCTCAGCGTGCATACAAAAATAATGAAGAAAAATGAGGAACAGCCCCGTGCATACATACATTGGAAGACACTGCGGACGAGGTCCTGATGCGTCTCGGGTGGCTGCAACCATAAAACAGGGAATTAACGACATATTTTTCTTTGCTGACGTAATTCCTCCAGGAAGAAAAGATCCAGGGATGAAGCGGTGGTTGATCTGGGTGGGGAAATTGATCAAGCACTTGCTGGGTGGTGAAGAAAGAGAGGGGACTAGAGAGGACAAGGGTTGGAACCTGGACATTATAAAACTTGAGGAGGCGGGGCTTGGCCTGGGTGCTGATCACCATCACCGCCTGGATCATGGTGGGTTACGAGTAGGAGGCGGCGCTGGCTGGGACTCTGGCAGGGCAACGATCAGATCGCGAGCGCTAGTCAGCGGCGGAAGCCGATGAATAAGTGCCCGTTTAGTAGTGCTCCTGGAGGCGCTCCACCACAGCTTCGCCTCCACGCCAACCAAATGGGACCTCGGGCGTCCGCTTCGCCCTCCCGGAAACGCCCTCCAGTGCGCGCGAGGTGCCGCGCCCGCTGGATCGTGGGCGCCGGAGCGGACCCGCGGAGTCGCCGGGGCGTGGTCTGTGGCGATCTTGGGCAGCCGCCCTAGGTCCCCACCGGTGAGTACCACTACTACCCCTCTGTTCTCCGGCCGGCAACGGCGTCCGTCGAACATCCAGGTGCGAGCACAGCCACAGGTCCGATGACCGGAGGTTGAAGAAGCTTTCAGCGCTGCTGGGCCGTGTTATTAACAAGGGAAAAAAAGTCTACTTTTTGGTCCCTCAACTTTTGAAAGTCCGATTTTGGTCGCCAACTTCAAAACCTGATAAAAACGGGTCCTCAACTTTTGAAACCGTGCAGATTTCGTCCCCGGCGGTTTTGGACGGTGGTTTCGCTTCAGATAACTCCGGTTTTGCTTCAGTGACCGTGGTTTCATTTTTCTTTTTTTTTATTTATTTCGGCTGAATCTTTCAAAAATCATAGTAAATCACGAAAAATTCATAAAATAGAAAATCCAATTTTGTTGGACTCCACATGAGTAGAGCTACGCAATGAATATATAATATGATATACTTTTGTACAAAGTTTTTGCTAGAAGGTTTTGCCTTTTTTTATTTTTTTAATTTCAATCTTTAAAAAATCATAGTAAATTACAGAAAAATTATAAAATAAGAAATTCAATTTTGTTGGACTCCGATGAGGCGCGCAATAACACAAGACGTAGTTACTTTGTGGCTCTTTAAACTGGGTTAGGTTAGCTAGGTTTCTTTGTCTTGACCAGACGTCACGCGAAGCCGTAAAAACTGATGGATCCCGGCCAATAAATTAAATAGTACACCTATATATCTTTATTGTGTAAATATGCTCATGTGGAGTCTAGCAAAATTATTTTTTTCAATTTTATGATTTTTTTATAATTTATTATGATTTTTAAATATTGAGCTGAAATAAATAAAAAAGAAAAAGGCAAAACCTTCATAGCAAAAATTTTATATTAAAAGTATACCATATTATATATTCATTGCGTAGCTCTACTC
This sequence comes from Hyparrhenia diplandra, assembly GCA_015847255.1. Classification (NCBI taxonomy): domain Eukaryota; kingdom Viridiplantae; phylum Streptophyta; class Magnoliopsida; order Poales; family Poaceae; genus Hyparrhenia; species Hyparrhenia diplandra. The sequence goes on along the minus strand of JADLZK010006913.1, from coordinate 40,120 downwards.
ATGTGGAGTCCAACAAAATTGAATTTTCCATTTTATGAATTTTCTGTGATTTACTATGATTTTTGAAAGATTCAGCCGAAATAAATAAAAAGTTGGGGACAAGGCCCCGCCCAACCCCAGTCCTCAATGGCCCATTTTCTGGCCCATTTTAGCCCATAGGTTTTCAGGGTACAGGGGCTCGACCAAGCCGTGCTCCCTGCCTCAGTGCCTTTAATTAGTGTGAAATTTCCTCTTGTGCCTTTCACGTGAGACGTAATCATATTGAAACTTCTTCAATACTATATTTGTTTGCTGATTTATATATTAGAACATATTTTTATATGGTATTACTTATAGATATGGTATACAAACATAATAAAAAAAAGGTATATGGGTAAAGTTTCTTATATGTGTATAGCGATCGGCCCTGCTTCGTATTTTCGGCGAGGTCCACCTCTGTCCAATAATATTAGCTACTATATTTTTTCCGTTGTAAATTATAGTTTACTTTAGTCATTCTACTAGATATATTACTTTTTGTTACGTCACCTGCACGTAAGTGTATAACTAGATGCGTAGTAAAAATAATGTATCTAGAAAAATTAAAGGGAACTACAATTTAGAACGTAAGCGCATACAACTCATGCATCTCAAATAGACAATATATTATTACAATTTATAAACTTATTAGTTCATTGTCAAAGATATTAATTTCATTACATATCCAATGGTTACGGTTCATGCAATGCAACTGGTGTGTTGTTGTTCACTGCACTACCATCCACAAATTTGCATTTGCACCGGATGTAGTTGTCCAAGCTCCATCGTCTCATCCGCGTGTAGCTGTCCAAGCTCCATCGTCTCATCCGCGTCGATCCCGCTGCTGGTACTCGTAGTTGTACAGTTGTCTGCTCCTTCTGCCGCTGCTAGTACTGGTAGCTGTATAACGTGCAGCGTACTGTAAATAATCTGAAAAAAAAAAATTCACCAGGAGCTACACACATTTCTGCAAAAGAGTCCTTGAGTTTTGCTAGAGCTTTACCTTGAATCCCTAAAGGCTGCATTGCTGAGTCTTCTCTTTTTTGTTCGGTTAAGTCTTGTTGAGTGTACTCCCGTACTCAGGGTTTGTTAACCCTTATTGTAGGTGAGGGTCATGAGCAGGTATGTTTTAATCCCTGTTACATGACGGTGTTCCAGTGGATGACGAGGAGTAGATGTAGATTGTGTGACCCTTAGGTAGAGTATCACGTTTGGGTGCTATGATAATGTTAAGAGTACTCTAATGTTAATAATGCTCTCACCGAACACTCCACTCGGTCAATATAGCCACGTGAATCTAAACTTGGACCATGTTGAGTATAAATTCATGCTTTTGGTCAACAAGGCAAGTGCCATTTGCTAGGCCGATTTAACCAGAATAGTTTGGGTTCGTCTATTCTCAATCAAATAATGCCCTTTTCTATCGCGAGAAGGTCCCTAGCATTTTTTTTCCTTCGTCGAAAAAAAACATTTTTTCTATTCAAGAAAAACAAGAGGCTTAAATGTTGCTAGAAACAAGATGAGGAAGCGAGGAAAAAGGATAGGAAGAAGTCAAGATCCGATTTGGGAGCGTTCTTGGCTACGACGCTACAACCAAAAGAACAATGAAAAACAGAAGTGGACATGTTTTCTAAAAAATAAATAGAAAAAAACGTTTGTAGTCTTCTATTTCTTAGAAGATACTACCTCCATTCCAAATTATAAGTCGTTTGACTTTTTCAACTTCAAGTTTGACCACTCGTCTTATTCAAAAAAATTATGCAAATATTATCAAATTTAAGCTATTTTGAAGATTTTATATTAATAAAACAACCCACGAAAAAAAAAATGAAAATTTGCACAAATTTTTGAATAAGACGAGTGGTCAAACTTAGGGACAAAAAAAGTCAAACGACTTATAAATTGGGATGGAGGAAGTACTTACTAAGATTGACTCGATCTTGAGAGAAAAACAAACAGGGTTTCTCTATTGCGATCTTTTCCACCTATTTTGCAATTCAATCAAGTTTGATTTTGATTTCGACTTGTTGAACCTTCTAGCCAACAGACCACATGTACAGGTGCTGGAAAATAATATGAGAGCATAATTTTGGTCACTAATTCTTTGTGGTCGGAGATGGTTGATGTGGACTAATGGTTCTACCATTGCCTAGTTTGAGATCATGATCACCAGGACCAGGCGGCAGTGGATGATACTTTTGCTTCCAAACCACACCTAAATTCAGCTCTCACTTTCACTTATTTCCCCCTTTTTTTTTCTAATGTATACGTGGATGATTATTGACGGCACTCTTCTGAGGCATCTCAAATGTCGCTACAAAATTATACTCATGCATTACGATGTCACTGCTACTGCAAATAAGTTCACATGGACAACATATTAGATGTCTTTTTTTATATAAAAAATACATAATAGGACGATTAACAGTAACACCTATATTATAACATTAGTGCAAATTAATCCACATTAAAATGTGGCAGTCAGTTTCTGTCCGTAATTTATTCGCTGCTTTATTATGAGGCGGGGAAACGGAACTGCGTGAGCGCTCTCTCAGCTCAGCTCATGGGCCATACTACTAGGTTTCTAGAGGCAGAGGGGCTCATGTTGTCATGCATGGAGCGGTGGTTTTGGACTCTGGTGTGCATTGTGTGAGGTGTCAGTTGAGGAATTTACGGGGGCTCACCAGCTCACCTCCACGGCTCCACCAAAAAAGGATCCCTAGTACTAGTATATATATAGAGGATATATAGGAGAAATTCTTTGCAAGGACTGAACAACTGAAGGAGGAGAGGCATCGCTCAATCTGGTAAGCTATTCAAGTATTCACAATTCGTCCCCTCTCTCCTCTCTCTTCCCTAGTGCGCGGTTTCCTTACCAAGTTCTTGCAAAATATCAAGGTTTATTTCATCGTTAGTTGCGGCTACGGAAGCAGTTGTAGTTTAGTTGAGCAATCGAGAATTCGTTCCTCCATCTCCGTGTTTCTTGCAGAAGCTGTTCGTCCATGCAAATATGCAATTGAAAATACAGAGTCTAGGATTCTATCAGTTTCTGAACGTAGTAACCAGGAATCGGGGCATCGATCCTATAATTAAGGGCAAGGTTGAATTCATATTCCTCGGCTTTTCATGTTCTTCGAGGGTTGAAGGAATTTATTATCAATTCAGAGAGCCCAGCCAGAGCTTATCTATCGTGTGTGAACTTCCTGATACTTCGCCTTTGACTGAATTAGCAGATGCTATCCGTTATCCGTTTATGTTGGAACTGAATTGACTGAATTATTACTGCATGAGATGCGTCGATCAATCAGTAGCTTATACAATTCTAGTAGGTCTTGCCTCTTCGCTGATCACTCACTGCCTGTAGATATGCCTTCCAATCTGACCACTGCAATGTTTTTTTCCCTTGTACAGATGGGAGTACTTTGTGATGCCCCAAATCCTGAATGTTCAGAGTTGAAACAGATGGCCCATTCTCTTACTCTCATGTGAGTGAACAACTTAGCCCCAAAATATAATTCTCTGAAAACATGGGTGACATACCGGAGCCAGAAGCTGCCATGGCCGTGCCGGAGCCATCATCCAGCCTGGCACTTCGAGTCTTCTACCTGAGGGTGAGCAGGTGCGAGGTCGACGAGTCCATGCTGAACCTGAACGCGCTCACCCTCACCCACACCCCCGCTCACTCCCGACACCATCCTGGACGTGAGCGGCGCCGACCGCCAGCCAGGCACCATCGTCAGCAACGGCAACGGCAGCGTGTCCTTCGCCCTCCGCCGCGACCGCCTCGACAAGAGATTAGAGGAAGCCACCTTCGTGTGCACGGCGACCGTCAGGGTGTCCGGCAGCGTGCGGTTCGAGGTCCAGAGCAAGGACGAGAGGATCATCGTCGGGATCCTGGAGGTGTGCGACTGCGACGTGGACGACAGCAAGGGCGGCGCCACCACCAAGAGCTGGGTGATGAAGTGCCAGGTGCCGACGCAGCGCGGCTCGGGGTTCCTGAGGTGCGGGTGTGGCAGCGGCGGGGAGAGCGACGCGACGAAGCCGCCCGTGGTGGAGGTGTACGTCGCCGGCGTGTTCCGGGACACGCCGGTGGTGTTCACCAAGGCCATGCAGCTGCGGTTCAGGCGGCGGCGCCAGGTGAAGGCGTTCATGGACCCGATCCCGGAGTGCGGCGAGCAGGTGGTGGACGACATGAAAGAAACGCCTCCCAAGCATCACCCAGAGGTACGTACGTACGTACAATCTGATTTGTTATCACAGTGCGCTCAATTCGTGTCATCTTCCGTTGAATTCAGAGAAGTTTCTTTCAGTTCTTGACTGAAACGTGCTGCGTGTCGCGTGCAGGAATCGGAATCGGATTACAGGTGCTACAAGCCCGAGCCGGACGACGACGACGACGGCAGCCTCTACACGAGGTCCGACGGGGTTGACGACGGCGAGGAGTACAGCGAGCTGTCATGGTTCACCGCAGGCGTGAGGGTCGGCGTCGGCATCAGCCTGGGCATCTGCCTCGGCGTCGGCATCGGCGCCGGCCTCCTGGCCCGTTCGTACCAGTCCACCTCGAGGACCCTGAAGCGTCGGCTCATCTCAAACCTGCTCTGAAACGAAACGACTACAATGTGAGCACGCTTTTGTTCGGTGGCTCCAAAACCGTCCCTCTGATGATGGGGAAAAAACATGTAGATGCTCAAATGTTGCGCTCTTTGCCGAATGCATGTTGGTACGGTGACTTCTGTTCTGTCGTGTAGGTGGAGCCAATCTGCCAATGCATTGTGACAGTGCCATGGTGATGCTGCCGTGCTGCCGCTTCCGACGACAACGAGGCGGCGCAAAATGGCAGCAAGCGCCTGCGTTTCAGGAGAATTGCATCACGTGTGGCATGTGTTCTCAACTTCTGATTTCTGACGCAGCTGCCTGGGCAATGAGTATTGAGACGGCCTCGGCCGACAGTAGGGACCCACAAGCAGAGCGAAGTACGGAGTATACTCTATCCGTCCGACGCCCAAAATCCATAAATTTCCGAGGTTTAAAAATCATCTAAAAAGATAACAGCCTACAAAATCATGTATACGTGCAAGCGTTTGGATCACTGCACTAAAATTTAGTCAGTCAATGGACTAACTTTTTCTAATAAATTATAATTCGTTGTCTATAAAATTAACAGGGGAGTGCTCAGGTCTGCGAGGCTAAGACGAACTCAAGGAGCGTTGTCCGAGCCGCAGCCACGGCCGGAGGTTGAAGAAGATGGCGGCTTTTCTTAAAAAAAAAGAAGATGGCGGCCGATCTCTATTAATTTTTTGGGCGGCCTAATTGTTGAAGTGTCCATTGTCTAATTGGGCCTGGCCGGTTAGCTCTTTCGGCATTGGCCCAAAGGGAAAAAAAAACAGAACGCCCATTTTTTTTCCTGTATATCTTTTGTTTTTCTAATAAATGCCTTTTCTGATTGGCAGGTTATTCCTTCCTTTATTTATAAAATTGATTTATTCTTTATTTTAAGGTACAATATTATTTACACTTCTATAAGAGATATACTAGACATCCATCTTCATCTATGTTATTTTAAGTACCTGTCTTTTCTTATATAGCGGCACCATAACCGTTGTGAAAATGGGACTTGAGAGTTAGACTTGTGAATTTTTTTTCAAAAAAAAAAAGAGTTTTTGTGATTTGAAAAAAATTGCTTTCATAGAGAGCCCTTAAGCAATTCTATGAACATACACTACTACTGAATTGATTTTTACGTGGTGTTACGATTTTATTTTCCATGGCGGGCATTTGAGAAACCGCCACGCGGAAAATAGGTGGCCCGCACCCTCTCCGGCCAGGAGAAAAAAACCGCCACGGTTAATCGATTAACCGTGGCGGGCATTGTAACCGCCACGGAAAATAAAAAAAAACGCCACGGAAAATCGTTTCAGTAGTAGTGATATATTTCTGCTTCTACATGTGGAAATATAACTTGTATTAGTGCAACTTCGTTTCTTCCCTACGTCGACCTAGATCAATTTCTCTTGTCCTTCACTTGCACCGGAACAGCTTGAATATTAAGTTTATAAAAAGAGTATACATATAGTATACATTTGGCATGTGGAACAATAATTCTAGATAGCAAAACAATTTTTATTAACAAATGGAACACTTGGAACAAATACTTTGTAATACTATAATAATATAAACAAGAATTTGGAACAACTTTGTCATTGAGTATATCACTTTCTTTCTTTTAATTTTCGACTTTGTACTCGGATCCCAGATTTGATCGGCATTTATGGGAGGTGAGTACCCTGGGAGAGTGGGAGACCCTAATCCTGAGTTCCTGACATCTCCGTGTTCAGCTGTTCTTCTGCTGCCTAGCAAACTAGCCATCACATAATTGAAATGGAATGGAACATCAATAAATCAAATAAAAATAAAGAGATAAAGCTTGCTTGTACAGTCTTGACATTCTGTGGCCCTTCCGAGTCCCCACTTAGCACCAGCAAAGACAGGGACAAAGCAGAAATTGAGGTAGAAATTCTGTGCCTCGTCATTTAATCAGAAACTGACGTCAAGAATTCAGAAACGTCAGGTATCTATCTAGAGACCTCCAGGAGCTAGCAACGACTGCTGTTAGTCCTGTTACTACGTACTAGACTAGACACCGAGATGAATACGAAGTCAAGGATTAAGCCAACACCTAACGGCCGCTTTGATGCTCGCAATCAAAACAAGGGGCTTGGAGCCAGCCAGGCATACATGCATCTGCGACTGCGACTGGGAGGCTGACCTCCCAACAGCAGCATTGATCTAGTACTAATACTAGATCCCAAGGTTTGTCTGCAACCGCCGATCGATCTAGTACTTAGTAGTAATATGTGATTGGCGAGAAGTAACGACCGACGACGGTGCCCTCACGTAGCATTCAGATCGATGATGATTAAGGAAACAGCAGGATTAGATGCCTCCGCGGTTTTCTTGCCTTTACTATTGATTGCAGGGACTGTATGGAGTCCTTGGTTTTGCATTTGGTTGTTTGCTGCGGAAATTCTTAGCACATGCGTAGTATATATGCATGCATAATGCATTGGCATTAGGGAAACTCATATGTACAAACACCAGCCGCTGATTTCTAGTGATTTTGTGGGAACTAGCTGCCAGCATACATGTGATTTGTGCTTGCGTCTGATATATTGTACCCTTTTTGTTTCCATCTCTCTCTCTCTCGCTGGGAGCAGATGGACATGACAAAGTTTGGTCTCTGTGATCACCAACCAGGCACGCAGCGGCAGGCTCTGCTCTTGCCTGGTGGATATGCCCCTCAGTCCTCAGGCAACAAGTGCGGGTATTCATCAGGTACTCCTATGCAAGGGACACTGAGACAGGTATTCATCACCGTGAAGATGCCATCTAATCTCTTTGCCGCATAGTACCTTTTACCTTCAAGCTTGAGCTAGTAGTAACATGCATCACCAAAGCAACTGTCTGAACTCTGAAGCAGTAGTGAAGTCTGAACTCTTGGTGACTTGTGTTGCTCTGCAGTGTTTGGTGCACACATGCCTGCGCCTAATTAATCCGACTAGACGACTGAGGCCTTGTTTAGATGGTAAATATTTAGAACCGAATGTCACATCGTACATTGTAGCACGTTTCGTTTGTTAGTGGTAAATATCATCCTACCATGGAGTAACTAGGCTCAAAAGAATCGTCTCGTAATGTACATCTAAACTATGTAATTAGTTATTTTTTTTTACCTACATTTAATACTCCAAACATATGTCTTTTGGTGTATTTAATGTGATGTGATGGAGAGAAAGTGGGAAAAAGGTTAGAAACTTTAGCCATCTAAACAAGGCCTGAGACAAGTGAGGGGTTTCAGAAGAAATCATAGTACTAGAACCGAGACCGAGAGGGAGTAAATAAAAGCGAGAGAAAAACAAAAGAAAACTGCTAATCGAAATTGACGTTTGGTGAAGAGGAAGGCGGAAGGCTTAGATGATGATTAAGGAAACAACAGGATTAGATGCATCCGCGGTTTTTATTGTTGAGTATGTTCCAAATTCAGGCCGAAAGGAAGGTTGGCTTCTGCCGACGCACCCCTGAGGACGTTTGGGGGGGCGAAGCCCCCCGCGGTACGGTACATATAGGTTTCCCCGGAGTACCGAACGTCCTTAGGGTTGCTCCCATGGGCGCCTGCCTCGGTTCCTGTACCCAATTGACGTTCCGCTTAGGAACGCGGGTATGTACTCCCGTCTCCGCCCCTCGCGCAGGTTGAGGAAAACTGCACCTGTGACGCGGGATCCAGCTGGGTCACCCCACACCCGCTGCAAATAGAAGAAGTAACGAAAAAGGTCGAAGTGCGGTGGAATACCAAGCCAGCACTCGCAGAAATAAATAAAAACAAAAAGATGGAGAATGGAGTTGGGGGAAGGTTGCAAATGGAAATGTCATAGTAAGCGAGCAAATCCTGTACAAAGGCGCAAGCAGGGAGGCCAAACCAGCGCGCAAGAAGTAGCTCTCGAAGACGACAACCGTCTGCGTGTTGGGCATGGGTACGGCTCGCCGTCGGATCGCCGGCACCCCGCCAGATCCACTGGTGCGGCGGTACTCCCGCGAGCCACGATCGAGTTGGTTAATCGTCGCGGTCGATGGCGCCCATTCGTACTCCCGCAGCCACGATCGAGTTGGTTAATCGTCGCAGTCGATGGCGCCCATTCGTTAGTCATCCGAACCGCAGCGGCGGCGGCGGCGGCTGTGGCCTGGAACCGGTTCTCTTCTTTTCGTCCATCGGATCCAGAATGGGGCGGCGGCACAACTCTTGGGAAACAGCGGATTAGATGCGTCCGCGGTTTTCTTTGTTGAGTATGTTCCAAATTAAGGCCCAAAAGAAGGCTGCCTTCGCCGGCGCACCCTGAGGATGTTTGCGCGGGGGGGCCCCCCCCGCTGTACCCCCTTAGGATTTTCCCCTGAAGTACCGATTCATTCATTCGCATCGGCGTGTGACCCAACTTCGATAATATTGAGGACTATTTGCTGGTTGGCGCCCGTGGTTTTTTTACTCTCCCGCATTGGGAGGTTTTTCCACGTTAAATCTTGTGTCCCTTAGGATTTTCCCCGAAGTACCGATTCATTCATTCGCATCGGCGTGTGACCCAACTCGATAATATTGAGGACTATTTGCTGGTTGGCGCCCGTGGTTTTTTTACTCTCCCGCATTGGGAGGTTTTTCCACGTTAAATCTTGTGTCTCTCTATGGTTCGATCTTGTTTACTTTATCGTTTGTGGGTCGCGTTTATAACATTCTTGCCTTTATTATTGATTGCAAGGGCTGTATGGAGTCTTTGGTTTTGCATTTGGTTGTTTGCTGTAGAAATTCTTAATACACCATGCGTAGTATATATGCATGCATAATGCATTGGCATTAGGGAAACTCATGTGTACACACTCCAGCCGCTGATTCTAGTGATTTTGTGGGCACTAGCTGCCAGCGTACATGTGATTTGTGCTTGCGTCTGATAATACTACCCTTTTGTTTCCATCTCTCGAGCAGATGGACAAGACAAAGTTTGGCCTCTCTGATCACCAACCAGGCACGCGGCGGCAGGCTCTGCTCTTGCCTTGTGGATATGCCCCTCAGTCTTCAGGCAACAAGTGCAGGTATTCATCAGGTACTCCTATGCAAGGGACAGTGCGACAGGGATGGGTGAAGAACTGACAAAGATGCCATCTAATCTCGCGTAGTACCTTTACCTTCAAGCTTGAGCTAGTAGTAACATGCATCACCAAAGCAACTGTCTGAACTCTGAAGCAGTTAGTGAAGTCTGAACTATTGGTGACTTGTGTTGCTCTGCAGTGTTTGGTGCACACCTGCCTGCGCCTAATCCGACTAGAGGACTGAGACAAGTGAGTGGTTTCAGAAGAAATCATAGTACTAGAACTGAGACCGAGATTGAGTGAATAAAAGCGAGAGAAAAACAGAAAAACTGCTAATCGATGTCCAACAGGCTACCGCATTAGCTTCGTTGGATCCCCATCAACGCTGTATCATCAGCATGATAGCTGGCGATCTGATCCCGTATGATGCGACTAATTGCGAGGCCCGATCGAAAGCTAGGTCCAGTGAGCAGTGAACAGTCACCTCTGAGAAAAAGGCGTAGGAGGCAGGACGAGTTGGCTGTTCACAACACCCTCGGCCGCCGGACGGATCGAGCTACCTCCAAGCTCGGCCATAAATCCCGGCCAGACGCCGGCATCGCGCTAGCTGGCCGAACGATCGACACCTGTGTGGCACCATGCGCACGCCGTCAACGTATGTACGTGTCCCTCCGATCCGGCGCTCCGGCGGCCGCCATTGTTGCTAGTACTGTACATCTTGGTTATTAGGTTGGCATATATAATAACGAACGTACGCGTACCGGTGACGAGACATACAGTTACGTGTACGTTCTGCACCGCAGTTCTTCGTCACCTGTTCATTCAGCTGTTCTAGGACTCTAGCCGCCGACTACTAGAGTATATCTATATATATATTATGTATATATGCTACACTGCTTGTGAGAGCACTGTATGTGTTGCATATTCCCAAATCAGGTAATCACAAAAGAGATGGTTGTTAATGCCTGCACGGACGTTCACTAATCGATAGGGGTCGATCGTCGATGGAGACGTGCGTACTCCTATATTTGTATACGCATCCATGTAACCAATCAAACCAATCAGGAGCAGGAGACGGAGGCGTCGTCGGTGACCGACTGACCGTTGATGCGTGGCGCGGCCCTGATGATGATGTGAGTCTCGTGATCCTTTTAATTGCGTGCTCATTCACGTCGCCGTTAAGTTTCCCCGCCTTGCATACATACTGACTCCTTCGATCGGCACACGGCCGGATTAATTCAACGAGTGTCACTAGAGATTCCACGTTTTCCCATTTGGATCGATGATTAAAAGCTGTAGACATCGATCATCAAGTACGTACTCTAGTGATCATTAATAGCTGGATAATTCAGAACAGGTAGTAGCTAGTACTTTCTCCGAACGGTATTAGAAGTCGTTTAGGACAAAGAACACGGTTTCCAAAACACAACTTTGACCTCTTATTATTATAAAAATATTTAAGAAGATGTGATATATGTATACTTTTATTAAAGTATTTTTAAAACAAATCTACTCATATAATTTTTACATTTACAAACTCAATAACTTAAAAGTTATTGATGATTTATATTCCGATGTTTGGCCAAAACCTCGTCCAAAAACGACTTCTAATCTGCCAACCCAAACTCCAAAGTACTCTTCAATTTGTTGTGCGAGTTTGGGTGGAGAGCCAGCTGAGCTGCCACTGCCAGAGCAACCGGAGACACATGCACCAACGTTGTGACGACATGATCGCCCATGCATTTCCTTTTGGGAAAAATGAACTGATTACGAGCAACACAACAGAATGATAATTAGATTTGAATATAGTAGGCTCAAAGTCTGAACTGAAGCATGGGCGCACGCACCTCCCGAACTCTTTTTGCACCGGCCACGTACGCTTGGTTTCCAAGCCAATCAACCGGCGCGGCGGGCACGGGCCGGGCGTGTATTTTACTACTACAGTGTACTAGTATATGACAGCCGATGCGGCGTTGCCTCGTCGCTTTACTGGCAACCTGAAGCTGCCTCACAGAACCTGAACGTTGCAGAGTGCAGGCCAAGCCTCTTGTTAATCCAAAAGGACAATCCAAGGTTTTGCCTTTACTCGTCTGTCGCTGTCTAGCTAATGGTGTTCCTGTGACCGCTGCTGCTGCTGGTGATGGCGCAGGTTCTCCGATCGATGTGCGGGGTTTAGGTTAACATAGAGGAGTAATCTACTCTTATTGAAACGGAGGCCGATCGCGAAACTTGTGCGAGGACCAGGAGGAATGTCTCGGACGACGACGACCATCCACTGTCGGTAAACGGAGTATAGTTCAGCTGTCGAAATGACATTGACCCCATATTACACGTACGCTAGCAGCGGTCGTATACTGTAGACGTATAAATACACACGTGACGGGCATTGTATCAGTACACATCCTTCGTCTCGCAAACAGGACACATCCTGTGCCCTGTGTGGTGTTACGTAGAAGCAGCAAGGACACGCAACGTAACGGACTCCCGGCGATCGATCGATCGAGCGCACCAGAAAACCAACGGGCGCTACAGAGCCTTCATCACGGGCCCTGTATACCTCGCCGGCCGCTCACGGGACAGCTTCCGGCCAACGACCGCATGGCCGCGCACCGAACAAAACTACACGCCTCCCGTGGAAGGAAAACGGCCAGGCTAGGATTACGAATACGCCCTACCCGTACGCCTGGCCCACCGTTGGTCGATGCCGCCGCCATCATTTGCCATCACAAATCATATGCGTCCGTGATGATTTTCTGTTTGGATGTCAATTACGCCCTCACAAACACATGCTTTACACCATCCTACAGTCCTGTTTTATACGGGTTGGTGCGCTGCGCTTCGCTGCCGTTTAAACGTCGCTTAGAGCAAGTATTATAATACAGTCATACTACGCCCTGCATGAATGAATGCAAGAGCGCTAAATTATTGTTGAATTGTGGACTCGTATATGCGAAACTGTCCAGTTCATTCCTCCCAATTATGATTCTAGTAAATAAATTTGTACTAAATGCTTGCATTATTTTGTCCAAAACAGCTTTTGAGAGAGAGAGAGGAAAAAAAAATTGAGATGAAATTGATGGGCCGCGCCCACCAACACCGAGTCCACCAACGTTAACAAGGACGAAACTCGCACAGCGCCATAAAACAGAGCGGCTGCTGCCCGCGACACGCTCCGCCTCCCTCCACTCTCTTCGCCCACCTCTGCTCCTGCCCCGCCTAACGGGTCGGAGCAGGCGGGGACGGCCAGCCAGGCCCCACCGCCCCGGAGCTCCCAACCGCCCGCCAATGGACGCCGCCGGGCCGCCATTGGCCGCCGCTGACTCCGGCGGCGCATCCCCGGCCGACGGTGGCGGCTCCAATTCCAACTCGAAGAACTCTTCCCTCCTCGGTATGCCGATTCCCGTCGCGGTGGGCGTCGCCGCCGCACTCGTCGCCCTGCTGGTCCTCTCCGCGGTGGTCGCCGCGGTTCTCTTCGCGCGCAGGCGGGGCGCCAGGCCGCCCTCGCTGTCGCGCGTCGAGCACGCGCCGTCGTCGTCCGCGTCCGGCTCCGCCTCCTCCCGCGCCGCGTCGTCCGCGCGCAAGGAGAAGGTCGGCCTCGCGGACCACCACCACCACCAGGGCGCCGGGGCGGGCGCCACCGCCACCGCCACCTCCTCTGGCGTGGCAAGCTCCTCCGCGGCCGCCAGCTCGCTCGAGTCGCCGGTGAAGAGAAGGCGGAAGCGGCGGTGGTCAGGGCCTCGGCGCCGGGGGTGGAGATGGAGATGGGGTGGGGAGGTGGTACGACCTCACGGAGCTGGAGGTCGCCACGGCCGGGTTCGCCCCGGAGAACGTGGTCGGGGAAGGAGGCTACGGCACCGTGTACCGCGGCATCCTTGCCGGCGGCGAGGTCGTCGCGGTCAAGGACTTGTTTGATCACAAGTGAGTGTCCTGTTCTTCACTGTCCCTTTTCCCTTTGTACTGGGTGGTAGTATCTTTCTTTTCTACTGTATCCCAGAAGATCATGGGTAAAAGCATCGAACTCAGGAATTCACTTTCAGATTAAAAAAAATGGCTGGTTACTTGGGCATCTACTAATAATTCACTTTCAGAATCGACGTCTCTAAATTAAATTAGCCACCCTAGTACATAGTGCAATTATGTTCCCTCTTTCTGGTGTAAATGCCTGAATGGCTACAGTGCAGGATCGTAGTGCTACTGCTTGGGGCCTAAGACTGAAACTGAATGCATTTCTTGGTCATTGGTCACATTACCCTAGGGGTGGTTGTAGCTTTGCTGTTGATGTGGCTTCAAGATAGTCTTTTACTATCATGGTCGTATAAAAAAGCTTGTAAAACATGGTTTTTGTTAGCTTAAAGGCAATACTTCTGACTTTTGTTACAGTACCAGTGTGAGTTTTCAGTTATAGACAGGTGAATTGCATCAAATCAATTGACTGCTCAGCAACTAACCATTCATGATAGCAGCATCTTTAATTGTTTCCCTGATTCGAAAAGCACTTTTCAATTTTGTGCATGTTTAGCTCTCCAAAACCAAGGAGAAAAGGTTTGATAACTGCATAATATCATTCTTTTTTCTTCTTTGCCACCCCAAAAACAAAAACAAAAAGAATCTGATCTTTGATGTATTTATTAAAGTTTGAAGTTAGTAGTGGGGTTCACAACTATCTCCACAAGTCACCGAAGAACACAATTCTGCTGGAGAGAAAATCATAGACATTATTGATCTCGATGATCCTGTGAATCCATGGATATAATGTAGTTTATGCTGTATGCATGCCCACAATGTCCATATACTAAAGGTCAATGATTTAACAAAAAAAAAAAAAGGATATACGTATGATTGTGATATGAGTAGGTGGGTCTTTTTTGTGCTTTTGTGTGATAGCTCGTATATGTCCATCTACTTGTTGGTTGAGCCTTCGTCGGTAGTCATATGTGGCACCGATTAAATCCTTTCTTTCAAGAAAAGATAAAGCAGGGGAAAGGCAAAGCGACGACCAAACTTTTCCTTTTCAGCTTCATAGGCATATATATCCAACTAAACTAGCAGTGCCATGAACTTTGAAGTTGTGTTAGCTTTCAAGGGAATCAAATGCATGCACGTGGCTTGCTGATAGATTGTCACAGAAGCAACAGTTATTGCTGTTTCTTACCTCAACCATACTACATGATTGAGCATTTTAGGGTAAAGCTCGAGAGATAAAATGCACAGCGGCGGTTACAAGATTATGTTCTGACGATAGCTTCAGTAGTCCGCATGAATGTTGATTGAGATGATCATTTGTTTTAGGGGTCAGGCCGAGAAGGAATTCAAGGTGGAGGTTGAAGCCATCGGCAAAGTGAGGCACAAGCACCTTGTCGGTCTCATCGGGTACTGCGCTGAAGGCCCTAAACGGTGAGCACCCACACTAGTGAATTCAGCTGTCGGCCACTGAAAATGCTTGCTCATAGTCTCTGATACGTAGTACTCACTGTCACTGGCAATGCCATGAATTTGCGTTCACAGGATGCTCCTTTACGAGTTCGTCGAAAACGGCAACTTGGAGCAGTGGCTGCACGGCGACGTCGGGCCGGTCAGCCCTTTGACCTGGGAAATACGGATGAAGATCGCCGTCGGAACGGCCAAAGGGTATGATCATGTTCAGCTGATAGGTTACCTGTACTTGGTATTCCGCTTGCTAATGAATCGAATGTATGCAGCATAGCGTACCTGCACGAAGGCCTGGAACCGAAGGTGGTGCACCGCGACATCAAGTCGAGCAACATCCTTCTGGACAAGAAATGGAACCCCAAGGTGTCGGACTTCGGCATGGCCAAGGTGCTGGGGTCCGGGTCCAGCTACGTGACGACCCGGGTGATGGGCACGTTCGGGTACGTGGCCCCCGAGTACGCGTCGACGGGGATGCTGAACGAGAGCAGCGACATCTACAGCTTCGGCGTGCTGTTGATGGAGCTCATCTCCGGGCGAAGCCCCGTGGACTACAACCGGCCCGCCGGCGAGGTGAACCTGGTGGAGTGGTTCAGGGGCATGGTGGGCAGCCGGCGCGTGGAGGACCTGGTGGACCCGCGCATCGCCGCGCCGCCGCCGCCGCGGGTGCTCAACCGGGTGCTCCTCGTCTGCCTCCGCTGCATCGACGCCGACGCGCACAAGCGGCCCAAGATGGGGCAGATCGTGCACATGCTCGAGGGCGACGAGTTCCCCTTCCGCATGGTATTGTTTTCTTCTGTTCTGCTCGCTCGCCGGAGGTGTCGCACGGCATTGGTGGTATTCACTGACACGCCCGTTCTTGGGTTTGCTTTTGCGTGATGCAGGAGCACCGCTCGCCGCGGGCGTCTCACCGGACATCGACGGGCTCGCGGCCGTCGCTTCTGTCGGAGAACGTCGGTGCCACTGACGAATCGGACAAGTCAATGTGGAGATGAAGGATCCGAGCTGCAAAGCAACCCTGCACGAAGGCACGGGCCGGAGCTGGGGCTGGACTGACTTTTGTAAATTTTTGTTGTCGTTTCACGGCGGGATGAGCGTTCTAATTTGCTATGCTGCTCGTTTGGTTTGATGGTGTTTACGGTAATGTATGATTTGGCATAGCCGCACAGATATTTTCCGTTGTTCATTCATTGTTACTAGGCTTCCGGATTTGGGCACCCGCAAAGCTTTCTTCGAACTCCCATCGCCACATGGTCGGAGGGCTTCCGGGACAACGATCCCGGTGAAGAGACAACAGTGATTCAGGGATGAAAGGGAAGACCGAACGTACAATGGAACATGTCTGCCCTTTTCCACGTTCTCAATGTGGAACCGTTTGGTTGGATGAACATGTCATGAATACATAATGAACTATAATAGGTCCTTGACACTGCCGTTGGAAGTGCCTCTGATCATGTCTCCGCCTCGCCTCCGGACTTCCACGGCCATTGACGATCATTGGTCCCTACGTCGCAGTCGACCGGGTTGGCCGCCAATCGCCAAACGCGATCCCGACCCGTGAAGCAGGCGCAACGAGTATTCTTGAACAAGTTGAGGGGCGTCCCCACCATGCAAAGGACTAATACTCCGGACACTCACGACGCTACCAAGTTCCACCACTACTGTGCCGAGGTACGCCTGGCGGGCGGAGGTGATGCGCTGCTGCCTTCCCATGCTCGCGGCTCGCCGGAAGCGGCCTTGGCGAGACAAGAGCGGGAGGGATTGCGCGAGCCTTAAACGGTTGTACGCTGGGCCGCATTAAGTCGCAATTTAGTTTACTTAGTTAGCACAAACCTCTAAGCTCCACCGTTAAAGCCGGTGACGTTTGTAGTGTTCAACCTGTCCCCGCCAATAGTGACTCGCTGGGTCACACGGGCATTGTAACTTTGTTCCCACTTTCTTAATGCAAAGACGCAAAGCACGCTTCGAAAAAAAATGAACTATAATAGGATTAAAAAAACTATTAAGAGAGTTATTTCAAGCAAAGTTGATCAAGAGTACTAATAAGTTATGAATCTTAAAGAAGTTGAATTAGACGAGATCGGACTTCAAATAGAGGCATAATTCACGTTTTAAATTCATGTCTATTGATTAAGACCACTGGAGCATTGGGAGAAAAATCACCATGTCAACTTGTGTCTGTTGGTTTGCATCCTACACTTGTGCTATCTTAGACTATCCGCAGCTGGGAGTCAGATACGATCCTCCAAGAAGCAACATGTCGAAAAAAAGCTGCAGCCGGGTACTTGAAACCCACGCTATCGAACCGGAGGCGGCCAGTTTCGCCAGATTACCAGCGGCTAGCGGGACTCCGGTAAAGACTGACAAAGGTCCCGCGCAGGCTGAGAGAGAGGAGAGAGGTGAGAGGCATGCAGCTGTGGGCCCATTGTTTACGGTAACTAAAAAATGTTATAACTCACAAACGAAGGATCCAAATTAAATTTCAATTGCACAATTAAATTCGCTTCAATAAATCCTTCAAAACAAGATCACACATGAATATATTTAGATAAAATTATAAATAGGCCCAACTGTTGGTAGTTGGTATAGAGTAGAGATATAAAGAATGATGAGTCGGAGATAATATCAGAAAAGGAGGGAATCTTGATGACTAGTATGTATAGATGGAGTAAATAGAGGAACATGAGTGCGGATAGTCTTAGCCTGTGTAGTTGCTTGCCCATGTAGCTCGATTATAGTTGAGTAACTTATCTAGAGTAGTTTGAGTGCTCTAATGATTAGCTTGTTATTTACTTTACTCACTATAATTGCCTAGGTAATGGCTTAGCTTTGCTCCTAGCTCGTGTAGGGATACTATTGTGTTAGGCCACGGGTCAGGCCTAACATGAGCTAGGTAGAAGAACGAGGAATTGCAATTGAAATCGATAAACGAGGAGGAAGAACAAGACCAACGAAACGAATGAGGAAAGTTTAACTGTCGGTTCTGAATATCTATTCTTCGATGACTTGCCGCCCATCCACCCTCTCCACCTATATGGTGGCCAAGTTCTTACAAGGCCTTTGGCCCACTCAGCGAAATGTCGTTTACAAGACTCAACGGCCCAACGGCCCACTATGATATAAGTTCCAATCCTACTCTAGCATGGCAATTTTAGGAATTTAAGACATGAAATAGAATTACGAAAAGTCAATGCTCAAAGTAAAGAGAGAAAGGAACACGACGATGTTTTTCTGAGGTATCAGAGAGTCGCCACTCCCCACTAGTCCTCGTTGGAGCACTCTCGCAAGAGTATAGCTACCCCTTAGTCCTCGCAAGAACTAAGGGCCTGTTTGGTTCTAAGGGACTAGGGACTTTTTAGGACTAAATAGGGACTAATTATTAGTCTCTAAAGCTGTTTGGTTTTAGGGACTAGTCACCGCATCAAGACCATTGTACCCCTATTTATTAATGCACAAATGAGCTGCTGGTTGAGCTTCTTCTACCGCTTCGCCGCCGCGCCATCAAATCCCTGGCGAGCCGCCGCTTTGCCGAAATAGTATTACACAGAGTTGCTTGCCTTGCCCGCCGCAAAAAAGTGGGTAGCCGGGCGTTTGCCTTGCCTTGCCCGTTGGTGCACGAGCTGCTTGTTGCTCGTGTCATCTTCAAGAGCCCCGTTAGGCCACCCGCGACGAAGAGAGAGCCGGATAGAGAGTTCCCGCCAGCTCTGAGGGCACGGCCCCATCGTGATGTTCTCCACGAGCACCATGGATCGCAGCCGCCAGCGGCCAGAGACGCTGATGCCGCCGGTGAGGCCCGGTTCGGCGGAACTCCAAATGTTTCCAAAGATCCCCGACAAATTTCCCAAACGCCGACGTGGGGGAGGAACAGAGGCGGCGGCCGGGGCGCAGGGCGAGCCCACGGCGCCCATGGCGTATGCAACTAGGGGATGAGGGGAGCGGGCACGCTAACTTGGGGACGACAGGCGACGCCGCCGAAGCTGAGAGTGGGCGGGCAGGGAAGATAGAGTTCCTCCATAGCAAGGCGAAGCGGCCGCGAAGCGACATCCATGGCGCGGGCGAGGAGATATCGCCCACCGCGCGCGCGAGCGAAGCGCGGGGAGGAGCGTGAGGGAGCGCCACGGCGAGAGAAGCGCGAGCGCCGCCGCGAGCGAACCGGATCCGCGAGAGGATATTTTGGTTCGCCGAGAAAGACAAATAGACGAAGGGGTATGTGCTGAAAATTTTGCAAATAGTCCCAACTAGACTCTCAATAGAGACTAATGGACTAGGGACTAGTTGGGACTAAAAATTAGGCTATTATTAGTCCCGCTGTTTGGTATTTTAGGGACTAACCGGGACTAAAATTAGTCTCTAGTCCCTAGTCCCATGGAACCAAACACCTAGTAAGTGCTCTCTATGGGCTGATTCTTCTCGACACTTCGTGGCACCGAATCACCCAAAACCGCTCACAAGCTTGCTTGAGTCACCGACAAGATCCACCGGGTGATCTTCAAGCCATGGAACGCCACCAAGCCGTCTAGGTGATGGTGATCACCAAGAGTAACAAGCCCGAACTCTCACTTGACCTCACAAGTCTAATGAGATGAGTGGATGCACACTTGTTTACTCCCTAGCACTAATGAAGTCCTTAGCCTTGGATTGACAAATCTCACAACTTCACTAGGATCTTGCTCTCGATCTCCTCTCAAAGGGTTTCTTCAGCTAAAACCATAGGCAAGAGAGAGAGCATGGAGGAGCCAAGGTGGTATTTATAGCCCAAGGCCAAAATCTCAACCATTACCCCAAAACATGTGCTCGACGAAGGCGCCGAACGCTGGAGTCCAGGCCGCCGAACGCGTCCCGACGCCTCATGCAATTCAAATCTCCATCTTCCGCCTCGCCACGGACGCGGCCGACGCCAACTCGCCATAGCGTCCCAGGCAACCATCGAAAAACATTGTCTCTGTAAAGCGTCCGACGTGCGGCGGACGCGCCAATCGCCAGCGTCCCGCACACGGTCTTCGGTCCACCGCTGAACCAACACGCGCCGGACGCCGAGCCAGCGTCCGCGCCCTTCACAAGCGTTCCAAGATAGATTTGAAGCCCGTTCACCTCCAATTCACTCTCTTTTTTTAACGACTTCAAACCCTAACACATTCTCAACTATTTTGTAGCTACCTAGCGCTAAGTTTGATAAGTGTGCACCACACTAACACCATTAGGCTTACCTAGGTCAAGCTACCCGCCGCACCTCCTTAATAGTACGACCAAAGGAAAAAAGGTCCTAACGACTCATCCGATGTCACCCAACTCCGTCGACAATCGGAACTAACCATCCTTAACCTTGTCGTCCATCCTTTGAAAACCCGAACGATTTGATAGAGGGCTTACCTAACTCAATCTGTTTCTACAAAACACATGTTAGTCACAATAATCTTACGTTGTCATTAATTACCGAAACCACCTAGCGGGCCTAGATGCCTTCACATTCGAGCCGCGGCCGCCAGACCGACACCATGAGGATTAGTAGCGCCATAAGCACGGAGTGGCCCAAAGCGGGCGCCGAGGGTGCCGATTTGGGACAACACGTGGCCGAGATGGTCTTCGCCCCAGTTTGGTCGCCATCGACAGTCCTCCCGCAGCGCACGCGTGTGCGAAGTGGTTTCTTCCCCCAATCACCGACTCGCACGTCGTCAACGTAGCCTTGTAACCACGACGAGGAGCCGCCCAAGCAAGGAAGGGAAGGACGACGACATGATCGCGAAGCTCCCCGCCTCCCGTCCCCGAAGTTCCTGTGCTAAGATGGCCATGAAGGCCTTATTTAGTAGATGGCTATACAGGGAAGGGAAGGGGAAGGGGGAAGGGGCCAACTCACTCTGCCGCGGCGAGGTCGTCGGGGAGAGGTAGGGGCCGGCGGTGGATTAGGAAGGAGGGCTGGGTAAGATGTTAGAGGAAGGGAGAGGAAAACGGCAATCACCCTTTCTGCAAGTGAGCAAAGTTTCCCAAATAAGCACCTCCCTTGAATAAGTGTCTAAATTTGCCTATGCATACAAGTATACGAGCAAAAAGCACGGGACACGGGTGGCTCCGGCACGGGCACAATGTTTTGGCCCCTCCAAGCGCCCGGCTCAAACCAACCGTGCCTGGACCGGCCCCGGTGCGGTGTGGCCGTGCCTGGGCCAGACCTCTAAGGCACGCGGGGCCTGCCGACGTCCCGAAAATTAGGCGAGGCCCGATGAAGGCCCGGTCGAAGCTTCATAGGCCAACGACCCCGCCAGCCTTCCCTAAAAAAGAAAAACAACCCATCAAGCACACAAAGCCCACCACCCACTACTCCTATCTTCCAACCCTAACTTCACTATGCCCCGTTGCACAAGCCGCCGCCACGGCCTCCACTCGCGAGCGGCCTCCCTCCTCACGCCGTCGGCGTTGCCGCGCAGCGTCGCGCACCACCGGCAGCGGTGAAGCTCGGCCCGCGCCGATGATAACCACTTCTCTCCTCACGCGGCGGCTCGGCCGTCGCGTTGTCTCCTTGGTGCCGCCGCCAACCGGGCCGTCGTTGTCGCTACTGTTCCGCTTGGTGTCGGCAATCGCCGTTCACATCTCTCCCTTCGCTTGCGCCGCGGCCGCCGTTGGCTCTTTTTCCTCTTCTCCGGGTGAAGCTCGATGGACTAAAGGACCCGTGCTTACGGCCGCCCAAAGACAAAATTTGGCCGACTCCGCCCTCTTCTTCTTTCTTTTTTCCAGTGAAGAAACTTCTAACCCATGGCCTTTTTCCTCTTCTCTGGAGCCTCGGGCCCTACATGTATATGTATACATACAAGGTATTTTCGTGCATTGTAAAAAGATTGCAAATTGATGAGTTTTTATAGAGCAGTAAATTTTTAAATAAAAATGATAGCGAGTTTTTTTAAAAACACAGTATCAGGAAGTGTACGAAATCATACCCAGACACCGTTGGCCTCAAAAAGGCGTAAAGAATATAGCATCAAAAAATTCTAAAATCAGCAGGATTAGCAATTTTGATCTAAGCTTACTTGACTTGAATCAAGAAAGATTTAGATACAAAAATCAGACTAGATATTACTAAAATCACAATAAAATTACAATTATTACAATTACCTTATAGGAAATAAGGATATTGGAATATAGATTTGTTTAAATTATAATTGGATCCGTTTTAGTAAATTTTAAATAAAATATTCTTTCTTTTTTTATAGTTCTTCAAATCTACGGCCTACAGGATCTTGGTGGAATCGAACCACATTCCGTCTAGGGACTGTAACTGACAGTCCACAGAGGACCTCACCGAGTTTGAGACAAGATCCACAATTAGGAGGACGGGGGCTTTGTCTAAAACTGAACGCTGATCAAAGTCTCAGAACATTTTTTTAAAAAAATAATTGTAAAAAATTATGCTACGTCAATATGATATTAGCAACAAACGGCCGCAATCAGTAGTACTAAGAATGTAAAGACAATTGAGAAACCAGTAAAAATTTACCTACTAATAGTCACATATACCTTCATACAGCAACCCAAAGTGTTCCAAGTGCCTCCAAAACAAAATTGCATATCGCTCCAACCTCCACAGAATTAATAACACTACAAAAACAATATATACAGTACGATCCTAATTTCATTTGAAATGGATAGAGTATTAAAAGGACTTCTAATGACAACTGCTCAGCTAAAGAATGAACTCACATAAGATTGGCAACAACAAAAAAAATGCATAAATAGAACCTTCGGTGCAAAGAGTTGAACAGTTATTTTAGAATACAGAAGCTCAAACTTCAGCACCGCACATGTCCTGGAAAATGGAGAGAACAATAGCAGGAATATAATTTCATAATTTGAAGAATGGCTGCTGCAGCAGAAATAAATTTCGGCAGGTTATATCATCAAAGATTCATGTCACATGTTATATAGTAGCCAAAAAGAAAGAATCCATCCTGGATATTCTAGCTTCTGACAAATCAAATTGGCTCACTTGAATCTGACAGACCATCATGGCTTCCTCCAACAAGTCAAACCTATCTTCAGCTAAAGAGAGAGAATAAACTAATACGGTGCAGGTTCAACAAGTCCTTTACTCCCTATCTGAGTTCTACAAACCGTCCAGTAACCAAGAAAGGAAGCTTCAAAGACCATAGCAATTTCATACCGAGCAGTTGACCTTCAAATCTTGTAAATACTCGTCTGACACAACGTAGGCACTGCAGATTATCATATACGAAGACAATCGCCCCCAATAACCCATGAAGGCACGGCAGTTGATCCTCCCAATGACAAAACCAGATCTTCATATGGCACAGCATGATCTTCATGTGGCTATATTGGACGACAATAAATCATACAAGCTAATTACAATCAAACGACTGCAACGGCATCTTGCAGTTGGTACACGGCTAATCTTTTCTATCTATCTATAAACAATAATTTAACAAAAATTACCAAGAAACATAGAACAATCTTTCATAAGGCCTCGTTCTTAAATGATAATGAAAGAATGATACGATAATAGCACACAAGTCCACATGAACAGCTATAGAACATTAGACAAATCAGCTAGTGAATAATTTTGCGTAGGACATTGTTCAACAATTGAAGAGTAACTTCCAATTTCATAGGAACAGCCGCAGGACAGTGGACAAATCAAGCAGCCAATTATCGGTATGGATCACGATTTTATATTCTTGCAAGAAAATGGAATTTATTACCAAATTAAAACAACATGAGTCCACCTTGCAACTAATTTCATTTATGCTTGATTTCTATATATCAGATGTTATCGCCATATTTATGCTCGTTGTCAATGGTCAGATGTTGTCGCATGGGTTGATGCCCTTATGTGGGAGGGCAGCGCTGACAGCATAGCTGTATAGTAAGTTTGTTGGTTTAAATTTTGAACGATTGACTTCAGTAAATGTTTAGGCGTCTGTACATACATGAATTTCAAATAAATTTATGCGTGCTAAATTGTAACTGTAAATTAAAAATTTAGAGGATTTGTACCTTGTGTTGCGCTGTAGCTCCGTTCAATTTGCAGAACGCCGTGAAGATGATGCGTAAGACGTATGATGAAGCGGGGCACAGGGACACAAAGGGCGAGAGAACCCAGGATGAAAAACAACTCCCTGTGCGATCTCCCACCCAGCACACCAAACCAACATCTTTATTATGCTGTGGCCTGCCATGCGAGCGCACCCATCATGGCAAAGGCCTAAGATGTCACATCTCACTTTTTTCACATTTTTTCTCCCTCTATTTTTTTCCATCGCTTTTGACTCCACACACGCAACTCTGCAGTTACATGTGTTTACCTTACCTTGCCTTGAGTTAGGCACGGATCGCTCCGACCAACATCTCTCAGATCTAATAATTATCGAAATTTCATCCAATAATTATTATCAATACAAAGAGATATCATCGAGAGGCGCGGTGCAGAGAAGAAATCCAGCGATCCAGCCACGCTTCAGAAGCCCTTCGACGCCTCTAAGTCCGCCAAGGACAACCAGATCCAGATTTCGCCGGAACGTCCCAGCTCTAAAGGCCTCCGAGACCAGAAACCATGCAGCATCTCGTCTCGCTTCAAGCCGATTCATCAAATCATCAATCGAACCAACCGGATCTGAACCTGCACATCATCACAAAAACAAAACCACGCGTTTCCAACTCCAACTAAGAAATAACAGAAGAAGATCCACCAACCGTTGCTCGATCGGACCAACGATCCGATCTAAAAACCACACAGGTAGGCATGGAGGAAAGAAGAAGTTCAGGCTCAGATCTAGACGAGAAGAGGATTTATCAGGCAAGGCGAACGCGGCGACTTTTCTTCGAGACGAAGGCGGGAAAGGGAGACCGTGGAGGGTAGGCGAACAAGCCTAGGGTTAGCGGTTGCAGGAGGCTTAGCAGAGGAATCCAATGTATTTATTGTCCGGTTAGCGGAATCCGACGGTGGCGATGAGGCGGTTGGAGTCGGACGGTCAGCATGCCGAGCGCGTGTCGGCAGATGATTGGTGGCGCCACGTCAATTGCGTGGGCTGGCCGCAACTTGCGGGGATTAGCGTCACTGCATGCGTCATTGTTCTTGAAGGATCCGTTGCGGACGGGAATAGAGGTGTTCCTGTTGTGGCCACCGTGGTCGACCATCCTCATTGGTTGGTTCGGTGTGATTGCTGTATTGACCTTTTTTTTTTTAGAAAAGAGTTGCTGGGCTTTGCTTCCGGTGCAACTTGAGGCTGAGCCATTTGGGCTTCCAGTTACCAGCTGTTGGTCATCAAAAGCCCATCGCTGCTTCGCCCGGCTATGGCCGTGGCCCGTGGTCGAGTTGTGTACTGAATTCATCCTATATCCTACTACTAAAAAAGAACGAAACACGGACTCTACCGGGCGAAATGACGTCGCGCCGCCCCGCTTCGCTTCCGTCCGCTCGCTCCCCACACATGTGGCTAGAAAAACCCCGCAGTTTGCATGCTAAGAATAGGAAACTAATATTTTCATCCCACTAGATTTGCATTACGCATGCAATGAAAACAGATACGTGTGCATGATGAAGAACTCCGACCCTATTTTAGATGGAAAAAAAAACTTAAAATTAATATGATCGAATCTAAAAGAAAGGGTTGAAAAAATTCTATGGTAGGAATAAAAATTCTCTCGGTATGAAAGATGTACTACCTTGGTTCCACAAAACATGTAATTCTCACATCCCAGGAGAGTCAATCATGGCAAACTTTTGACTAAATTATTTGAAAAAGTACAAACATTTATGAAACAAAATAAGTACATTTAGATTAGTTTTGAAATATATTTTTATAATAAATTTGTTCGAGTCATAATAAAGATGACATCGTTTGACTAGCACGCTTCCTATAATTACGTGTTTTTTAGAACGAGTGTACGATTAGACTCTATCTAGAAAAAAAATCTCCCAACAAAACACATTAGATAGGAAAAAATATAAGGAAGAAGATCTAATCAAATATTTAGTACACGATAGATTAAAATGGATAGACACAAGTGAACGCAAGGAATATGATTAGATCATCAAAAAACTAAACAAATCTCTAAGGATTCGATTTGGTTCTATTAAAAATTCAATGCCGCTAA
This sequence comes from Hyparrhenia diplandra, assembly GCA_015847255.1. Taxonomy (NCBI): domain Eukaryota; kingdom Viridiplantae; phylum Streptophyta; class Magnoliopsida; order Poales; family Poaceae; genus Hyparrhenia; species Hyparrhenia diplandra. Next base: position 13,948 of record JADLZK010006913.1, on the reverse strand, counting down.
TAAAAAAATTGAAAAGCTTTGGGGCATACGTTCCACCTCAAGCGGTATGGAGCTTGATGCCGAACGAGAATGAGAGAGTGTTGTATTAGCAATCATGAGCTTTGATGAATGTAGCTAATCAAGGTCCCTGATATGATTCACTACCTCCCTAGAATTTGTATCCATACTATGCACACATTCTAAAAATCAAAAAGTATTATTTATAAATTATAGTTGAACAAATAAAATTTTATTCATGTTTCTTGCTTCAAGAAAAGAATTATAGTTGACATGCAATTAGTTCAACATGTCTATAATTTGTATGGTATATGCACCGTCCATTTTAAAAAGGATGAGAATTATGGGGATCAATAGAAGAAAGTATTTCTCTCATACAAAGTATAATGATATAAACCGTTGAGAAACAAAAATCAGCACAAGTCCGTATTAATCTAAGGCCTACAACCGTGGTATATTGTTCTCTTCTTTTCTCACACAACTATTATGAGTACAAGTCTATACTCTTATTGAAAGCATGTAATATTGTTGAACGGAAGTGTCAAGTGAGCGAGTAATAACACCCGTAGAAGAACGCACGGCATGATCCTAGTCACTCTATAAAGAGCTTTCGAGCCATTTTGAATATAAACAGTTGATGTGAACAGGAGTATGCTCTCTACATATGACTATTAGAATGACGTCTAAAGATATATATACAGTAACTTGTATTTCATCTTAAATGAAATAAGTTCAATGTCATTCTAAATGAAATGTAATAGTTTCAGTTTCATAATAGAATGAGTTTTTGTTCTGGTTGACTATTTTTAGGTTTTTTCGGATTTTTTTCCTGGTGGTGATAAAACTGTTGGTTAGTTTCTGCTGCTATTTATAGTGTTGCAAACCTAAATGAGTTGGTTTATTTATTTAATAGAAAAGCGTAGATTGTGTGCCCTTCAACTCTAAAAAGAAAAATAATGTGCATTAAAAAAACTTGCTTCTAAATAACTAATATAATTTTTCACCGCAATTTTATTTTAGGATTCATATTAAATAAACAAACAACAATATCGTTTTTGTATATTCAAATTAACTAAAACTGAATTATATATGTATATTATAAAAATTGTTTCACTGTATAAGACACGACGTCAACAAAATTATGCAGTTCGCGGTGAAGTTATTGGTGAACAAAAAGAAGACTGGAGATCAGAAGCTCCTGAAAATCAATCTGAGAAACAGGATGAGCACTGAAAAAATTACTACGCTTCCACTATTGATATATTATTTTCTTTAAATTTCTGAAACATAAACTTAATGCAAACAATAATGGAATGGTAAAGATAAGAATACTAAAAAAATTGATAAGAAAAAATAAGATGCATATAGAAGGCCATTGCTAGACAGGGTAAGAGAAATGACTAATCTATAGGTAGCAACCTTAGATAACGCATAAAACTGGCGAACATCACATTTAGACGTTTCAGTTTGAGGCATTTAAACATCAACATCACAATTAGGTGCTTCAGTTTGTGGTGCCATTGCTAGATAGAGTTCACCAATGCTAACAAGAAAGTGAGTGCTAGGGAAGATTTGATTAAATCCTCAGCTGTGTTTGTCGATGGTTCTACTTCTACAGGTGAAGTCTAGAGGTAGATAAAGATGATTGACCCACTACGACATGCAATCGATCGATCATAGTTGTTGTTAGCTGGGAGTGCAAATCTACCATTATGGACGATCGTGAATCCGATGCAACGCGAGCAAGCATGACTGGTGGGGGCAAGGAGAAGAGAGGGTAGTCGACCCAGGTCGATCTTGACTAGGGTCGTGGGGCGGACGTGATCTCTCGTGGCGGCAGCAAGAGGAGTGACCAAGCACTATACTTGCTCCTCCCTTCGCCGGATGCAACCATTCCGTCACCGCCATTGTCGTCACTTCGTCGGATCCAGTCCTTATCTAGCAGGGAGCCTGACGTGGCTATCGTCCAGCCAGAGCCGAGGGCACACGCAGGGGAAAGAGAGGAGGGCCGCTAGAGGAGGGAGAGAGGGAGGAGGGCCTGCGGGGAAGGAGCATTGTGGCGTCGAGGAGGGCAGCATGGGGGTCGGGAGTGCGTGGGGCAGGGCGAGGGAAGGAAGTATAGATTATGCAGGAGAGCAAGGGAAGCTAAAAAGGAAGTCGGATAAAAAAAAAGTGAGGATAAAGTGAAGGGAGCGGGGGACGATTGCTTTCCCTATTTTTTTAGTTGTACAGATGCATATATACGGTGCAAAATGAAAGCCCTAGGAATCAAACTCGACTTGCGCTCACGCAGGAGTCATCGGATTGTGTTTAGGGGTTTGTTTAGTCTTTGTTTTTAATGAAGGTGATTTCATATGTGCAATTTTATGGGTGCACGAAGGTAGAAACTCTTAGAAGTTTCTATTGGTGGATCTAAAATATTCAATATTTGAATTATAGTTGAGAAAAGCAAGAAAAATTCGTAGGTCATGGATCTAAAATATTCAATATTTGAACATCCACTAGCTGAGAATTATCCACTAGCCTATATATCTCTATTATGACTTGACATGGGCCATGGGCCGGCCTTATTACAACCCTACTAAGTACACATTTTCTTTTACCTACCCCAAACATTTTTGGACCACCCCTGTTTGCTCTGTGTCTATACATCCTTCTATCTTGTTTTAGTATATCACATCGTCACAATCTACATAACACCAACCACGACCCTCAAAATGCAACGAAAATTCGTACTGCCTGCGTCTCAGTGCATACCGCTACATTATTGTGGTCTGGGTCAAAACGGTGTCGTCGGCGATCCGCTGGACCCTGATCGGGAGGCCCTTGGGGAAGTCGACGAAGGGGTAGACGAAGGCCTGGTCCGGCTCCGCCAGCTCCCACCGGAAGTTGAGCACCAGGTGGTGCAGGAAGATGGCGATCTCCAGCTTGGCTAGCTCTGACCCGGCGCACAGCCGCGGCCCGCCGCCGTACGGCAGGAAGCTGCTGCTCGGCGCGTTGCTCTGCAACAGCAACAACAAACAGCAGGTTCAGCATTTGCAGCAGCAAGTGTTATAATCCATAATCCATGATGAGGAGAAAAAGAACAGCTTCTAGAAAGACACGACGCGCTCATGCATCATCTCATCGGTGGAACGAACGAGATCGATCGATCCATCGATCGTTGCGGCCACGACCACGATCGCCACTGACGACATTTACAGCGACGCCGATCGCCGTCGTCGATCGTCTGATGGGGATGGATCCCGAGCAGAGCACGAGCACTCGCACTCGCACTACCTGGATTCCAAGCACCAATAACGTGGCGCTCGTTTTCAGTTTGGACCATGCTCGTGGAGCGCCCCTAGCTCATTCGGCAATCGGCATGCATGCATGAACCCAGCCACCCGCGCGGCTCCCATTGACGAAGGCAAATTATAGGATGTCTCTTTCAGTTTCGATCTGTGACCATGCACGCCACCACGGCGAGATCGAGCACGTGTGCGCGCCGAACATTCCCTTTCACGTCAGCTCGATCGATCCATGCCGTCGTGCTCCTCCCATCAATATTCAGAGGTGGCATGGCACATTGGCACATACATGCATCGATGCTAAATTTACTCTGCAGAGCTGGTACTGAGAACTGACCTTCCATCTCCAAGGGTTGAACCGATTGGGGTCCTCGTACAGCGACGAATCCAGATGCACCGCCGCTAGAACCGGCAGGATTTTCCACCCCGTGGTATGTCGTACCCTTCATTTTTGACCGAGCGAGACAACATGCAAGCAGAGCAAGAAATGCTCAGTACATGTCGTTTTCTGAATGTGTGTGATCGGGCGATTCAGAAATAAACCACGAGCTTAAGCTAAAGTTGTTGAAGGTACCATTGTAGTGCACATCTCTGATGACCTTCCGGTGCAGGAACCTGACTACGTTGCCAAGCCGCAACGTCTCGTTTATAACCTGCACGAGACAAATACAAACTGTTTGTTAATAAAAGGAAAAGAAGGTGAATGTCCATTTTCCACGGTAAATTTTCTACTGTTTTCAAGTGCTTCTTGCAGCTGTGTCTGACGAGTAACGAGGCTTGACATGGTTTGTTTTAAGGCTCGGGACGAGCTTTCAGCATCTTATTTAGAGTTCTGTTTTGTTTAGACCTGAGACCCAACCAAGTGACAATGTTTGACACGGGTTCAGATTTGTCCCGTTTGAACAGCGAGATACGGCACAGATACCTTCCCTGTCGTATTTGCTACACAAGAACAATGTACTTCTCAGCGTATCTGTCTAGTTGCGAGATGATGGGGCTGCCACCCCCTCCAAAATCTTCCACCCAAAGCACAAAAAAATATGAACAACTCTGCTTAGCTGGGAGATCAGATCAGAGCAAGCAGACGCCATGCACTCCAAAAGCAGCCAGCCAGCCAGCCCAATTATTCAGCCTTGGGTCTCCGTTCCGTTGGAGAGGAGAAGTTGCTATCCTGTACGACGCAACCAGACGAGACAGGTTTGTGCTGGTACGACTTGGACGGGAGCAGCCCCAAGTAGCAAACAGCGGAGCGTACAGCGATCTCGCACTAGCAATGCTATGGAAGGAACGAACGGAACAAGGGGGCTTACACACTGCGTGAAAACCATTTCCTTGTAGTCTTCCCAGCTCAATTTGGACGCCCCTCGTAGCCTTTGTCTCCCTAGCAATCTCGAGATGCTCCTCCTGCAACCCATATATGTGCCAGTGTAACTATATATGTATATATATATAAATCACTCCATGATATGTATTGTTTTTTGTTCTTGACCTACACATCTAGAAGCTTGCTGTACGTACAGAGTTTGAAAATGACTACAATATGTTTGTACCCGGAGTTCTTGGACAGCCTTAGGGCATCCTTCAAGGAAGAAGATGGCGAGGGCCAGCGCCATTGACGAGGTCTCGTGCCCGGCGAAGAGCAGGCTCAGCAACAGGTCCAAGATCTGTTCCTTTGACAGATTGGACTGCTTCAGGGCCCATCCAAGAAGATCATCTTCCTCCACACTTGAGTTCTCCTTACTCATTTTCTCAAGCCTGTCCTCCATCTTCTTCTCTATTACTCCAAGAATGGACGCGCGCGACTACAAAACAAAACAAAATTCAAGGCAATTGGATGATGTGATCAACGAAGCAATGCAAAGTCCTCTCAAATATCGGAGACCAGTACTACATTTAGGTGTGTTGCCTAACTGCCTATTGGTCTAGGGCCATGTCTTGTCCCTCATACCTGTGTCTGTTTTTGAGAAAATTGTGTCCTTTTCATTCAGAAGCAAAATGAGATGCAACTACCGCCAAATATGGATAGAGGGGGTTCATCAGTACAATTTTCTCTTCTCTCCTGTTCATCCATCTAATCTCATTAACATAAAAAACAGATTCGAGAAAAGTTTTATTTGGTTTTTCAGGTATGGAGCATGCATGGGAATAATGATTGGTTTCAGCTAACAAAAACAGCCTTTGCTAGCTAGCTATTTCATTGACTGCTAATAAGTGCATGCAAATTATTATGAAGTTGCTAATCACCAGCTTATTAGCAATGAATGTCAAGCAGTGTTGGTCAGCAGTTGAATCATGATAAATGATGGGGTTCTCCTACACATAATCATGTTAAGTTATGGAGACTTGATCATTGGTTCTAGAATTTAAACTCCCTAAAAAAAGAGAGTTGAAACTCCCCACATGGAATTGTATGATGCAAAGATCCTGTGAAGGAGGAATAAAGCAAAGCATGCATGCCGCGGCTGGGAGCAATCACTAAAAGTTCATTTGAGGGTGACCTCACAGGGACTGAAAAGTGGGCAACATTTTTATGGGGCCATGAGTGATGTGGGGAGAATATAGCTAGGGAAAGAAAACAAGCTGCAAATTAAGCAGGCCTTTGATCTACTAAATCTAGCTGTCAACTATGTAGTTAGGTGCTAATTGCATAACCTAGCTAATTCAAAAGAACTTCACCCAGGCAGCTTGCATGTGCCTCAAATGCGTGTAGAAGTTGAAAAGCTAAACACATTTGTGGATGTATAAATCCACTATACAGAACAAAAACACATGCTGGGGGCTGGTGCCTGTAGCAGGAAAGAGATGATCCACTGGTCTGGTCTGTGTGATTGGACCTGACGCATCAGTAGGACGTGTGCATAACAACACAGCGATCCTTGGACCATCATCCATCCACAAATCTGAAACCTGCCCCTGCCGTGCCATGTACTATATCAATGTGTGTGACCCGGTCCATCTATCTATATATTGATGCATGGACCATGCCCCTAGCCAAAAGCACACACAAACTACCAAACAAAAACTTAACAACCTATCCCTCTCTTTGCACTAGCTTTCGTATTTTTGTTTTCTGATGAGAGAGTACCAAACAAAACGTTGACAGGCTAGTAGGGACATAGTATACTTGTATATCGATCTCCCTACTGCTTCCTGTAGCTCTCCGCTCGTGTGCATCATCATATCATATATTCAGATGGCCCGGCCGTAGCGGTTGTTGCGTGTTGCATCGTCTGATGAAACGTTAGTTGCCGCCTATTTTTGGAAGCAACAAAAATCCGTGTGCCATGTGATGACTGCAGCAGCAGAGTGCAGACAGGGTCCAAGCAATCCAATCCATACGCAGCGCACGGGGGAACCCAAGCAAGACGACTACGAGACGACCTACCTTGAGCGCCTTCCAGTAGGCCGTCCCCGGGAAGTTGAGCGGCGCTGACACGACGCCCTTCATGAAGGTGATGTACTCCAGCCGCAGCCGCTCCGTCTCCTCCTCGCCGGGGTCCATGCTCATTATGTTCTTCGCCATCAGGTTAAACGTGAACTGCACGCGCACCATCCATCACCGGTTGTTAGCGATCCTTTGCATACGCTTATTCCTTTGCAATTCCATACGCTTAAAGCATCAGCAAAACATGTACCTTCTTGGCTTGGTGCTGCGCCGAGAAGGTCCCGTCGGCGGGCGGCCACGAGCGCAGCACCAGCAGGGTGTGGCGCTCCACCTCCGGCAGCAGCACGGCGCGGGAGGCGCACGGAGCTGAGGAAGTTGAGCGAGATGGCGCGCATCTCCCGGTGCGCGTCCCCACCAGCACCAGCATCGACCACTTGCCCAGGATGCCGCCGATGCTCCGCGGGTAGCTGCACTCGAACAGCCGCCCCTCGTTCTGCAGGATGTAGCGGTTCAGCCCCGCGTCCGCCGACACCACCGTCCGCTCCCCGAACAGGCTCGACCTGTATATCTTGCCGTACCTGCATGCACACGTACATAACATAGGCCGGCCGTCAAGCTAATTCATCCCAGCGACTATGTCATCGCCGCGCGCCATCATGCACGATGCGTGCTGCTGCTCGCTGCATCATCATCGTGCATGTCGTCGCGTGCACACACGAAGGGTGAACGGCGGCGGCGGTGACGCACCGTGCGACATGCTGCTCCATGAAGCGGCCGACGGAGGTGGCCGGGTGGGCGCGGAGGTAGCCGAAGGTCTCGCCGACCAGGGGCCATCCGAGGGCGCCCGGGGCAGGTTCGGCCGCTTCTTCTTGTGCCGGCGCCACTGCTGGTGGGTGCCGTGGCATTTGGCGACGGTGGTGGTGTACAGGGCGAGGAGGGCCAGCAGGACGAAGGGAAGGAAGAAGAGGAGCTCGCAGGTTATGGAGGCCATCATGGCGCCCATGACCACCGCACCTCCCTACTGATCAGACTGCACAGCAGGTCTAGCTTTCTTCAAATTTATTTCCTGCCTGCTGCCTCTGCCTGATGATCACTCGCTCGCTTCGTTGGTTTTTATGTGTGTTTGTGGAGAGAGAAAGAGAAAGCTAGAGAGAGGATGGGTTGGAGAGAGAAAGCAAGCGAGGGAAGGAATGAAAGAAGCGCCTTTAGCTCTGGATTTCTCTACTCTCTCTCCCTCTGCAAGTGCAAGCTTTGCTCAAAGAGAGAGAGAAAAAAAAACTGGTAGGAGGAAGCTAGGCGCCCCACTTCGCTCCCCTCTGAGCTCTGTGGTGCTCTTATATAAGTTTTTGAGAGAGGTGGGTGTGGGGGGCTCCTGATCTTTAGCAAGGGATTTATTTTTGGTGCGGCACAGGGTGCATAAACATACGATGTTTAGTTTCTCACTCATATATGCTTCCGGCTGAAATCAGGGATTTATAGGTTGTCAATGTGTATGATGAATGAACACACGATTTGACTCGCCGACGACAGCCAGCGTCCAACCCGTGGTTGTTGCTGCGGGTTGAGAATCATGAGCACCAGCCCATCAGATATATTTTGCTGGTCAGGTCCAATCAGATTAATTAATCGGGTAACGGCCCATAATCAGATCTAACAAAAATACAAAAGAAAGACCCTAGCGCAAACGATCAACACGTAGACACACTCACCCCGGTGATGAGCACACATACGCAGATCCCAAGGCGCTGTGAGCACCTCCGAAAAGACCCACATTTCAAAAAATTAACGAAGTCACTGCAGACACCTCGTTTGTCGACGAACCTGTCACCTACCACTAAAAGCACAATGCCGTTAAATCCCGAACAAATCTAGAAAAATGTGAGCAATTTTCGCCATAAGGAACCCTAAGCTCAATTAGCCAATTCAAAGCATCCATTTATTTTACTTTGCATCACCCTTTATCTCAAGGTTGAGGACTGTTTATATAGCAACCAAACTAAGTTCGGTTTATAGGCCAAGTCTAGAAATTATTAGTATTCAATTTGGGAACCAAGATCATATTCCGTACTAGTTCAATTCAGGTATATACAGAAACACGCAGTACTGATTAATGAATGACCATAACCACTTTGTACTGTTGCATGGACGGCTGCAAAAAGGAATGATCCAGCACCAGCAGCAGGTCAGAACAGTACCTCCAGATCAATCTAATTCCTGCTATTTGATAGTGTTCAGTATTCAGGAAAAAAGCCAAAGCCCAAAGGTGGTTGGGCGATACATTTGTCGAGGAACGTTTAATATCACAATCTCCTGGCGGAGCTTTGGATTTAGCAATCTAAATCCTATAGAATGTCCGTATCATCTGACATGTAAATAGTTTACGCGGAACTAGATTTTATCAGACCATTGTCAGATTAGCCAGATGCCATGCATGAACCAGGCCGTAAGAAAAACTGTCTCCAGTCTGCACGGCCAAAAAAAAAAACATATTTTTTTGATGATTTATTTGTAGGAATATAAACTGAATCTATCGAATCATTTTTAAGTGGCAAGAACCTGAAATTTTCAAACTAAAAATACGCTTTTCTGTGTAGAATGTAGTCAAGGTTTCAAAATGAAATGTCGCGTTAGAAGCAGAGAATTGAAATAGTAAACAACACTTATCAACGTAAGATTAAGAAACATATTGCGCCATCACTAAAAGAGATTCCCCGGCTCCCCGCATCAATGAGATGCTAGCGTATAACAGTATAAATGTATTGTGGAACATGAATACATTAAGCTGCTGCTCTGTCAAGGGCATGAGCAGTTGAGCTTTTTGGGAATATGTTCAATCCCTAATAGTATTGGAATTAAATATCACCATCTTTCTACTGATTCCAGCTCAATAACGAAATCGAGTGGCTCCGGAGTTGATTGATTGGTCATGTTCATGCAGCATTGATAGTCTTTTCGGTGTATGAATGGCGCAGATGGCCCCTGGCGTGAGGGAGCCTGGAACTGAAATGATCAAAAGGAGGGGTCTGGATCAAGATTTCCAGATAGGCCAGCATCATTGTTAATTTGGTGCCACGGGTAGATGATTAAGGTGACGTTTACTGATAATTTTTTAAATTAATGTTATGCATAATTCAGTGGCTGTTGCATGCTGTGGTCCCATCTAATAATGGTGTGGTGGTGTGTACCTTTGTGGGTTGACAGAGTTGCAAAATAGCGTATGTTGCACAGGCTCAAGCTAACAAAAAAAGCATGGGAAGAAAATAAATTCGTAAAAAAAATAGTAATTAATTCCTTGATACAATTATTACCTCCGTTTTCAGAGAAGGATATGCCAGTCGATATATAGTTTTATTTTTTTTTTACTATAGACCGCCTTTATTAGGTCCAATTTAGATCCTATGATCTAAACTTTAGTTGCTAAAGTTAGGAGCTAGACTATAGACCACTTTAGTTCACTTGTGTGGTTTAATAAATTAATATTTTTTTAGAATAAATCAATGATTTTTTTTTTATATGATTGGCTAAACTTTAGACTATTTGTTTAGAGTGTCAAGAGCTAAATGTTGATTATATGTTGAAAAGACAATCATGGTCAATTAGAACGCTAATGGGCCTTTAGGGTAAAAAGCCCATTAGTGAAGTTAATATATGCAAAGAGGCAATGGACTAGGGATGGTTGACACTCCACACCACTTAGCCATTGCCGTGGCACCTTCTTCCTAAGGTTGCGGGCACCCAAGCGTTGTCGTTATTTTTTTCCTTGTTTTTCCTCTTGTTAGCGCGTCACGGTGCTAGCACACGGTATCATGGCATTTCATCCTCGCAAAGTCGCGGATATTGTGAAACGTTACTATGATGTTCGCGGCCTTCAACGTGAGGTGCATAGACTAACATGTCATTGTTAATGGCGGTGTGCGAGGATGTACGACTACTTTCACTATATTGACACGTATGGTATGATGTTGCCTTGCTTCATCTCTTCTTTTTTCGCTTTGCTTTTATCTAGTGCTAACAATCCAAAATCTCTACTTGCATGTTATCTTGGTTGAAAACGTGGTAGATGTTCTGCACTTGTAAATTTAGTGGCTAAACTTTAGGCCATGAATCGAGAGGTGGAACCAATGGGTCACCAAGCGCCCATGACCCCTAAGCGACCAATTTTTTTTTTAGAGAACTTGTCAATGGCCCAAATCCAAGCATGGAAGATTGGAAGTAGAGGAAATGTCGCACGAAGGAAACATTGTAGACTTTCTCACGACTAGGAGGAAAAATTGTAGACTTTCTCCGCACAAGATTCGCATACTGCTTGGGGCCGGCTTCGTGGTTTTGTGCGTGGTTAGTGGCAAAGGGCAGCAATGGCGGCTTCACCATCCCATCGGGCGTGGCAGCATCACGGCTCATGGGCATGTTACACATTGCCTATTGACCCGTCATCGGCGCTGCAAGTGTCGAACTGGGCCGGTTGGCGTAGTACTCATTCAACCAACAAATAGGGAGCGGATGAGCACAAGTCCGCAAGTACACGTGGCATGCTAGACACACAAGCAAAGTAAGTGCAATTTGTATTTGGAAACTAAATACTTTTAGGTTAATTGATACTATCCCTAAACTTTAATTGTTAAGTCCTGTTTGTGTGCTAATTTACTATTATTCATATTTTTCTAAGTTTATTTCAAGTTATCCTTACTCTTTTCGCTTTCAACTGCAATGAAGCTTTTTAGCTACGGTGATCGAAATGAAGCCGAAGGAGAGTTTTTAAGATATCCTTAGTAATTTATATTGAGAAAGAAGTTACAGATTCAATTCTAACGAGATGTTATTATCACGGTTATTTCTATGCTATAAAGATGCACAAAGTGAACTCATATTTGTCTGCCCCCCCGGTTGGTTCTGCTATTGCATGGATCTAAACAAGGTTCAAGCCAAGTTACACAAACTTGAGTTGAGGCAAAACTAGGCATCTTCTTCACTTTCTTGTAGCCCGCCCATATATAATCTAGACTATGCAAAGGACTTGGAGCACTCGATCATAAACTCAATTTTTGATATTAACATTTAGTAATATTGTATTGAATAGTTTGCTCTTGAATAATTTTATAATAAAAAGTGGAAACCATTTGATGGAGGGCGTATTGGTTGTACAAAATCCTTAGTAAAAAATGTGCGAGTGTTCATCAACAAACGGTCTCCATTTTGCATGTCCGTAGCCAATTTTGTCTTTTTACTAAAAGAGTTTCAACTATAAAGTTTTAGATTTTATTATCGTTCGTCTCTCCATCCTAAAACTTTCAAATAATTTGGCCGCTAAATAATTTTACCGTTCATCCTGATTACCAGCATTGACCGTCTTTCTTACACTCGTGGCTTGTTTGCGAAACGATACCCGAAATTATCTGGCGGCATCACCGGTCCATCCGGCGCGCTAGAAACAAAGCCAGTGACGTCCTCTCCGGCCAAGGGGATACGGCCAAGGGGATACGACCATAAGCACCCGTCCGGCGTACAACCCCCTGTCCACTGGCAGATCGACACGTGCAAAGCTAATGATACGACGGCCCGGGCCCAGCGGGACGACCACACGTGCGGCGATGTCAGCTGGTTGTGCCGTGCCATCAAAGATTCAATTCAAAGAGGATGGATGGATGGATCCCGCACTGGACTGGAGTATAGTAACTTTTTCTCACTGTTTTGCCTCACACTACCTCTGGTCGCATCCAAGGAGCCCACCACGCTGGTATTTTTTCTTCACAGCAACGCTATTGAAAATGACAACTTTGATCGGTCAAGGTACTGTATCATGTCACTTATTTATCAAGTTATCGTACTCTCATCAGATAAATATAAGCATAATAATGCACGAGTAAGTGTAGGCCAATTAATTAGTTCGATTTTTAAAAGGTAGAACAAGTCCACCTTGAGTTTTTGTTGTTTGTATTTAAAGAAAGTATATTTCAGTAACTCAAAGACGTCGTTTTTCAATAATAGATGATGTGTCATTTAACAACGATTTGTTGTAATGACTTTGCCACTCAGGATCTTCTAGCTTAGGGCACATACAACAATTCTTTTTCCCTTCTCTAAGTTGTTGCTTTTTCACAAAACCTCTTGACAATAGTCGAGGAGACATCGATTTTGTCTCTTCTTACAAAGACGACCTAGGCTTCGTCTTTCCAATGTTTAGAGATGACTTCGATCTGCGCGTTGTACAAGAGTCAGACTCGGCACCTTTACCACCAATCCAACCTTGGCGTCATTAAATAGTTTAAAAGCGATTGCCTCGTCGTCGTGGATTGTATGATCCGTCTCTATACATTATGCGTATGATAGATTTGAGGCCCGTAGAGACCGATCCTACCTATGGGTTGTACATACCCTTAAGCCTCGGTTCCACACCAGCTTCTTCATCACCTCTATGAGCAAACTTGCGATAATAAATACCCTCACGTAGATGATCACTTATAACCAGCAAAATTCGGAGTCGGAGCCGTTTTTGTGTAAGGACGTAGAGTCATGAAAACTGGTTTCGTTCGAAACGCCCCGGCTCCAATCGTGGTGCACAGTGCACTGCCGGAGCAACCACACCAAACTTGTCTTTAGTCTTTCAGACGTTCTCTAGTAAAAGAACGAGGATATGTGTGGGATATGTGTGCTGCAAGCATCTGCGAGTCTTTCAAGGGTGCTCAGAGAAGATAAAAGTTACAGGCGTAATACAATCATTATTACTTTATTACTGTGATCTCTTAAGATTTGAAGGTAATGAGTTGTTGTATACATTGTATATATGATAATTGATAATGACCCAAAGGTTATGCATGGCTTCATGACCATAAATATCAAACACAGATTGTATGTCAGTATATGTCTTTAAAGATAAAACTTCCTTGTCCCTTTCTTCAGTCACATGCCAGAAAAGATACGTGGCACTATTATAAAAGAAAATGCGAGTGCCCTGGAAACATCGTAGGCAACAACGAAAACGAAGTGGCAGTTGTTCTTCTAAATAAACAAAATTTGGTTTATATATGAACAAGTTTTTTTTGGCAGAAATTAATTAGTACTACTTGCGATCACATGCCGTGGCATCCATCCATTCCATGGAAACGAATCTCTTTTTCCCCGGGCGCCGTCAGGTCGCGATCCTAGGCAGTGTAAGAACAAAAACGGAGGCCCCCCGTCGCAGCCACGCCGGCACGTTGGCGCGATCGTACCAATCAGTTGGTGCGTGACTCGACTCGCGAGGCCGACTCAACCCGCATCAAATCAAGCTCATCGATTG
>JADLZK010006912.1:0-14377 GCA_015847255.1 Hyparrhenia diplandra | reverse complement strand
GGGACCCAAATATTGGGCCCCGAGACATTCTCCAAACTATGAGAATTCGCCGGCCTCGTCAAGGCCCAAAGAAAACCTAGCCTCGCTATCATCCCGCACCTAGGACGGCCCGACGGACCGACGATGGACCGTGCCATTGGCCACGCGCTCACATAACTACGGCAAATCAAGCCTCCACGGACGGCCCCACAAAGCGGCCCAAATGGAGTCACCACGACGTAAAGAGCCTCATCACGCTCACGAAGGACAAGGTCAAGGACCCCTCCGCCGACAACGAACCATGACGCTCCACGGTCGACGCCAGCCTGCAACCCATGGCTCGGACTCCCGACCACATCTCCAAGCCGTCCGAGAGAGGCTGGCCCCAGCTCACCCACCCGGAGAAATCTCCTGCCCGAGGGTGGCCCAGCTCACCACCTCTGCGCGCTACAAAAACCCGCCCCTCACCCGAGGAGACCAGCTCTCCATCCTTGGGCGGCATTCCAACTAGCCCCCGCTCCAGGGTCGCCGACACCGGCGGAGGTTCCATCCTGAGGGAAGGAAACCGCCGCGATTCAATGCGACAGACGCAGGAGAGGCGCTGCCATCGATTACGCCAAATAAATCGAATCAATCGCCTCCCAATCCGACTCCGATGGGACGCGAAAAGCTGAACCAGCGACGCAGTGTTACGCCCACCCGCACGGGGGAACCAGGATGACACCGTTCATTTCCCGCAGCACCGCCAAACGCCACGCTGGGCCGACCGTCGGGCACTTGACACGCATAGCCACGACCGACCGCCCTCGCCATGCGGATTGTGAGGGACGCCTCACAGACCCTCGCCGCCAGGACGAGACACGCCCAAACATCGGATCCCGGACGCGTGTCTCGGCCAAGCAACATCCAAGCCGCCCAACCCCTGGAAGACATGCAACCGATGTAGCCTCGAATTAGCCACCTAGGCGCCCACCAGATAAACATTATCTCTCTCCTTCTCCTATAAAAGGGGAGTAATGCCTCATTAGAAAGGATGATTTTTTTGACTCAACTCAGCTTCACAGAGGAAACCGCACACCACCACCACCATAACCACGATCGCTTGAGACCCGCTGCCTCCCCCGCTGCCGCCCTCGAAACCCCTACCGCAGCTCACCTTGAGCGCGAGGTAACACGAGCAGCATACACCCCCGCCGGACGGAGGGCCCCGTTGGCCCGAACCAGATAAACCCAAGGTGTCCCGCGGTTCATCTTGCGCTACGCCCATTGAGGGAGGGGGCACACGGCTTATAAATTTATTGCCGGCACCCGAGGCACCCACCGTTCCTCAAACGCCGCGCTGGCGCTGCAGGGGCTCGCCCGTGTGCAATCCGCATCCGCGGCCCCTCATGGCGTTTCCGCCTCGTTTCCACCCCTGCTGAGCACGAGCTCCCGCGCGAACACCACCCGAACGCCGGGCATTTGTGGCGCCGCCACAACTACGAGATGATCCTTCTCGCCTCGACGCACGCAGAGGAGGGAGGGCAAAGATCGCCACCGCGGCAAAGCCTCCATCACGTCGGCCGCTGCGGCGGGGCAAGGCGGACCCATCAGCGCGCAAGGCCCCCAAGCAACGGATTCTGAACTGGCCGACGTATCCCCTACGCCGACTCGGCGCGGGCTCCCCAGAACCCTAGGCCCCGGAAATACCTTACCCGCACCCACTCGTGGTAGGGTACCCAAACCCTAATCGCCGGAAAACGCTCCGCTCCCGACATCCCGGGAGGGAGTCCCTGAATTCGCGGCGTGAAACCTCGCCGGGCTTCGCCAGAGAGCACGAGCCGTACCACCTGCCGCTCCACGGAGCGTTATCCCATGAACATTCACTCGGGAGGAGCACATCCTCCACCAGATGCGGGACGACTGGCCCTGTCATGCCACCCCTCCTGTTCAATCACCTGGCCTGTCCCGGAGCCGAGGGACTCCGCCCACCGTCCGAGAATCGACATCCTCCGCATTTCGGGCGCGACCGCAATCGACGATGAAGACGAGTACTATGACCCACGCTGGAATGCTTCAATGTCGAGGTCCCGCCGCCAGATGGCCGCCCACCGACGTGCCTCCAGAAAGACGCGACGCTGACGTGACCCACGACGAGCCTCCGGGCGGGCGACTTCTGCCCCCGGGCCCATCCGTAGCGGCGCCGGCACCGCCGGCCAAAACGCCCGGGCCTACGAGATTTTTCGCGTGAACGCGATCCGGGCGGAATCCGGCCCCGACCCCGCCGACCGGAGCAAAACATCTGGGCTGGGAGCAGCCTCGCCGGAGCAGCCCCCGAGGGCACTCAAGCTCACAATGGCGGCACGCGCGAGACCGGCCGAGTGCCTCCACCCCCGGCAGATAGCGGCCCCGCTCATCGAGCCAGCCAACGCGGCGGCGGCCGCCATGTTGGTACGAGAAATGCCCGAGCCCTCCACTACCGAAAGCTTAAAGCGCATACGGAAGGTCCCAACTCCTGACAAGGCGCGGTGCAACATGAGTTCCGCTTCCTCGGATCGGCCGTGACGCCGCTACGGGCGGCGAGAGGAATTGGCGAAGTCGGGCAGCTCCGTCCACCCGACGAGCCGAGCCCTCGGGTAAGGCCACCGGGAGCGCCGACGACAACCGTTGCAACCGCCCCAATTGGGAACGATAGAAGACCCGCACCGCGACCGCAACCGAGGCGCCCTCGACCCGTGGACGCAGATCGACGAAGGGCCGGGCTCGCCACGAAGGTGGCTCGCCCGGGGACGACAGCGGACTGAGCGCCCACAGTGTCGAGAGGACCGAGGGCTCCCCCGATCCGCCGGGCCCCGGTGCCTCACCTCCGACACATCGAGGGCACCACTCCCCTCGCGCCCGCCCCGAGCCATCTCGGAAAAGTACACGGAGATCCGTCCCGAGGTATGGTCGACGACCATCGGCCGGGCATGCAAGTTCGCAAAGGCTACGATGACAAAGTGATAATCGTAAATTGCCCCTCGCATTCTCTCCTGAGTCCGCCGGCAGCTTGGTCGAACACCTTCCACCCAACCTCATATCAAACTCGGGCGGACTTGGTGAGAACTTCCGCGGTAACTCCCAGGCAGGCACACTCACGCCCGGTAACTCGTGGGATTCCGAAACCGCCGACAAAAACGACGAATCCCCTCGCGCGACTACATCCCGGCGCTCTGGGCAAATGGACCGAAAGCCCTTTACGTGACGGATTCGGACGCCATCGGGCCTTTCTGGCCGGCACCACTTGCCGAGACCTCGCGGAAGAAGCCGGGGCGCCGGACTCCCACCGAGGCAACCGAGCCGATGGACACGCCACCAAGCTCGCCAACGGTGAGGAGGCCGCCCGGCCTGCCTCAATCAAAATCCGCAATGGAAAGCGCAAGGAAGAGGAGCCCGAGGGATCGCAACCCTGGAGGGCAAGAAGAAAAAGAAGAAAGATAAGAGCCGCAAGGGCAGGCCACGCCGCCCCAAGCGGACGATGAAGACATGGTGGCTGCGGCCGATCGCAAGGGGCCCCGACCCTCGCTCACAAGAAACCTTCGACGACATGCTCAAGAAGCCATGCCGAACCATAGCTACCGGGTCGGGCATACCCCCTGTGCAAGAGGGTACGCCAACATTTCGCCAAGCTCAGTGGCCATCCCCGAGGGTGAAGAAGAAGAGGCTCCCGAGGGTGGCGCCAAGGGCAACGAGGAGTTCTCGAAGGTGAATAATCGGCTTCATGATCTTCAGCGGCAAAGACCAAAGAATATGTCCGTGCGACAACAAGAAGAAGGAGCGCCTGGAGGTCTATGCCACGGAGCCAAGAACCCTCGGCTGCGCAAGGGTCGGACCAGCCATCACCTTCTCGACCGGGGCCGATCACCCCGAAGAGACATCCCGAACCCGGGGCTTATCCACCCGGTGGTGGATCCCATCATCGCCAACACTCGGCTCACCAAAGTCCTTATGGACGGGGGGAGCAGCCCCAACCTCATCTACGGCTAAGAAACCCTCGACCTCTCGAGGTAGACAAGTCCAAGATCCTACTCTCGTGGGGGCCGGCATTCAATGGCGTTGTCCCCCGGCAAGAAGCCTAAAAGCCCCTCGCGATCGACTTACCGGTTTGCTTCGTGACCCCCTAACTCAGGTAAGAGACTCTCACATTTGAGAGATCCTTAAATCCGGTACTTACCACGCACTCCCTCGGGCGGTCCTCGCTACGCCGTTCATGGCTGTCCCGAACTACACGCACCAAGCTCAAGATGCCGGGCCGAAGGGTGTCATCACGACCGGCCTCACACCATCATGCATACGAGTGCGCACGTGGAGAGCGCGGAGTATGCCGAGGCACTCGCCATTGCCGAGGCACTCATCGCGATGCGAAGAGAAGCTTTGACGAAATCACGGACGAGCATGAGGCCAAGCCTCCGGAGCCGAGCCCTCCTCGGGCACCAAGAAGATCCCACTCGATCCCAAGAACCCAAGGAGAAGCCGTTGACCATCAGCTCGACCTGATCCGAATATAGCGGTGCGCTCGCCGACCTCCGCCGCCAAGACGCGCGGCGGACCCCCGACATGCCGGGCATACCGTGAGGATGCCGCCGAGCACTTCACATCCTACCGGCTCAAAGCCGCCGCTGCGCTGCGCCATTTTGATGACGCCAAGCGGAAGATCATCGGCGCAGGAGATCCGCCAAAGCTACGGAGGCCGATTCAAAAGGGAAGTATTCCACCCCGAAAGTGGTTAACCTCGTATTAGTAGAGAAAAAGAATGGGAAATGGCGGATGTGTGTGGACTACACTAGTCTCAACAAAAAATGTCGAAAAGTTCCCCTCCTTGCCTCGAATCGACCAAATTGCCGACTCACCTGGATGTGAAATGTTGTCCTTTCTTTGACACGTATTCCGTTATCACCAGATCAAATGAAAGAGTCCGACCAGCCGCGACCGCTTCATAACACCCTTCGGATGTATTGCCATCTTCACCATGCCCTTCGGGCCGAGAAACGCGGACAACATACCAAATGTGCATGCAACATCTTCTGGAACTCATTGAAGGATCGTGGAGACTCACATCGACTCCTACATGTGGTCAAATCCAAGAAAATGCCTCGACCGCGGCGACCTCGGGAAACCCTTCGAAAGCCTAAACAAGAAGGAGCTCAACCCCTAAAAGTGCGTATTCGTCCCCCTCGAGGGATGCCGCTGGGTTTATCGTCTCAACGAGGCATCGGGGCGTAAACCCCGACCAAGGCTGACGAATCACCAAGATGGGTCCCGATCCAAGATCTCAAGGGAGCGTAAGGTCATGGGCTGCCTCGGCTTCATTAAGCAGGTTCATCTCACGCCGGGAGAAGGGCTTGCCCCCTCTACCGGCCCTTCGCAAGTCCGGGCTTTGCCGGACCCTCGGCCAGGCCAAGAGCCCCTCGGCAACCTCAAGAAGCTCCTAACAAACCCACCGGTCCTAGTACCGGCAAACCCAGAGAAACTCCCTCTATATCGCCACCCACCACCTGTAGTCGTCGTAGTCAGAGTTGAGCGTCCGGGAAGAGGGACACACGCTGCCAGTTCAACACCGTTACTTCCATCGCTGGAGTCCTTCCGACACCCAAGACAAGGTATTCGCAGAGATGCGTGCTATTGTACGCCATCAGACCGGGCACTGGCAAGGAAACCGCCACTACTTCCCTGGCACCACCCGCCAGCCGTGGTATCCTGCTCCCCTGGAGAGATCCTCCAAAACCGAGAGGCCAAATGAGAGTGGCGAAGTGGGCGGTGGAGCTCATGGGCGAAACTATATCGCCCGCCCGCAAGGCGATCAAATTCAAGTCCCGCCGACTTTGTGGCCGAGTGACGACACGCAGCCTACCCCGCCCATCGAAGCCGAAAGGCCGACCATGTACTTTGATGGATCCATGATGAAGGCGCGCTGGGATGGTTTGCTCTTCATCTCACCCCGATTCACACGAGGTATGCCATCCGGCTGCATTTTCCCGCTCCCAACAACGCCGCATACGAGGCGCTGGTCAACGGTCTCCGGATCGCGGCGACTCCTCGGAATCCCGACGTTGGAAACCGTGGGATTCGTTGGTCATCGACCGTCATGGAAGGCTCCCGTGCCACGACCGACCAAGATGGAGGCGTATTGTCGAAAGGAAGAAATTGGAGGAAAAACTCCATGGGCTTGAACACAAGCATACGCGAGACGCTACAACGAGGCCGGATGAACCGGGCCAAGGTCGCAGCACCCGAGGTACCACCTCTCGAACGCCTCACCAGAGACCCGACAAAACCCTCGGTCAAGTACACCCTAAAATTTCTGGGGCTCACGAGGGCGGCCCACAAAGAAGCCATACCCGAAGCTTATGATGGCCGACCCACCCTGGATCGGAGAAAACTGCCGATGGGAGTACCTCACCCGAGAGAGGAGAGCTACCCCAGGATAAGACCGAGGCTCGCCGGCTAGTCTGGCTAGCTAAATCCTTCGCACCGATTGAGAGAAAGGGGAACTCTATGAATAGCAGGAGCCCTCGGGAGTATACATGCGATGCATACCCGGCTGAAGGCCAAGAACTTCTCGAGGACACTCACCAGGGGAGTGTGGGCCATCACGCCGGCCCCGAGGACTCTAGTCGGCAAAGTCTTCCAAAGGCTTCTACCGGGCCTGGGCGGTGCGAGAGACGCAACTCCAAGTCGCGGCGCACCGCTAGGAATGCCACTCCCACGCCGCCACAGACGCACCTCCTGGGCTCGCTACACCGCAAACCATACCTCTTACGTGGCCATTTGCGTTGGGGATGACGACATGATTGGGCCCCGGAAAAGGGCGCCCGGAGGACACCACGGCCCTAGTCGCCATTGATGCTCTCCAAATGGATCGAAGCCCGAGCCGCGGGTGAACCTCACACAGTGGGAAACGGTGAAATTTTTCGCACGAATATCATTTCCTCGCTTTGGAGTCCCAACTCCATCATCACGCATAACGGAACCAATTTCGTGGGGAAGAACTTCTCGACTTTATGACGCACTATGGCATCCGAAAGGATACCGGCCGCTCTCACCCGAAGACCAACGTCAAGTGGAGCGTGCCAACGGCATGATCCCGCAGGCGCCTCAAGCCGGTGATCTCAATCACCAACCAAATACGGAAAAGATGGTACCAAGAGCTCGCCGCGGCTCCGCGGAGCCTTCGAACGAAAGTCGAGCCACCCGGTTCACCCCATTCTTTCTAGTCTATGGGGCCGAGGCGATCTTAGCCCACGCATACTGAATATGGGTCCCCAAGGCCGCGAGCCTACACCGAGCAAGGCAACCGCCAGCAAGGCAAGACTCCATCGACCAAGATGATGAAGCCCCGAGACGCTGCGCCCCCGCACTCAATAGAAGATACCAACAAGCTGGCGCTAGCATCACGCCAAGCGGCCAGCATCGGGTTCCAAGTCAACTACCCCGTGCTCGTGCCGAAGACAGACAAACAAAGGGCGCCACAAACTCACGCTATTTCGGAAGGGCCTTATTTCATCGCGAAATATTAAGGCCCGGAACCTACAAGTTGAAGAACGAAGCGCCAAGTCTACCCAACGCCCCGGAACATAGAACAGCTACGTCGTTTCTACCCTTAAATTCCTCAAGACTAGAAGTCAAACATCAAGAGCTTTTTTTCTACTCAATAAAGATCTACATCTTTTACGAAAAGTGCTTCGTGTAAACCATTAAGGGAGTCTAGCTCGCCCAAAGACAAGACTAAACTCCTCAATACATGGGAGACTCCGGGGACCCCCTCCTTCCCTTTTTTCAAAACTTTTTTCGAAGAAAGTTTTCTTGCGCATTTTCAAAACAATCGCTTAAGTTGGGCGGGTCGCTCACGCACAAATCCAAAGCAAGGTAACCGAGGCAAAACGGACCGCCCCTAGTGGCATCCGTATGGAATGCCCCAAAGGGCGCCCACGGTTACCATCTTGCGAGCGAGGAGAAAGCAAGCTTGTTCGGCCACACAATAAACGAACAAATTCGAGAAATGCAACAAAAACATAAATGCACCCGCCAAGGCCATAGACCCTGCGGCGCCATTGTTTATATACATCCATCTCACAAGCTCCAATTTTTCCATACAAGGAGAGATCGTAAGCAGGGTGGGCTTCATCCACTTGCGCCTCACGGCAAAGCCGACGAGGAAGCTGGCGCAGCAACACCCCTCTGACAACCGGCTTCCCCGAGGGAGGCGAAACCCGCCGGCGCATCCCGACCAAGGCCCACCATCTCCGTGTCCGCCTCATAGGTTGACTCTATGGGAGAGTACGGGGGACACACTTCATCCTCAAGCGGAGGCCAACCGGTCGCAGCTGGGGCCAGCCCACGGGTCGCACAACGCCCGAGTCTTGGCGGCGCTCGCAGCATCCCTCTCGGCGGATCAACTTCCTCCTCGCCGCCGGAACCGAGGAAGAAGCTTTCGCAACGCCGCCCCGCATTACATTGACTCCATCGAAGTGAGAGCGTAAAACGCCATACATGTCCGCACGCCGACCGAAGGCGTTCGGAGTCGCACCGAGGCCACCCACGGGCGGCCAGCGGCCGCGCGGCCGAGGGCCAACCTCCAGTTGTCCGCCCCAAAGCGCGGACGAAGTCCCGACAAGGCCCCTTCCAGAAATCCCGGCACGACCCGTCCCCGCTCCACCCCCTCGGCGCCAAATGGGGCCGCGTGCTCACGGCCGCCTCGGTCCGACCTTCTCCGCTTCGCAAATTGGTGCTCAAACCGAGTTAGCAAGACAAGACGATCAAGGCAAGCTCACTAAGGAAGAAGACGCACCTTGGCACTTCAAATTGCCAGCCCAAAGATCACGCCGTGCTCATCCGTGAGCGACTTGCGGAGCCTCCTCCTCCTTCTTCCCCGAGGGTCTCGCCCCTGACACCAACTCGCCGATGCGAGTGTTCAAGGCATCGCACATCTCCGCCCCGCTTCGTCGCCTCCCTCCCAAAGACCGGTCCCGCTTCTGGCCATGAGCCTCCCCGTGACCCGGGAGGGACCGGATCCGAGCCTTCAAAATCATGGCTCATCCGAGCCATGTCGCCCGCCACCTTGCTGGCTCGACCTGGCCTTGACAAGCTCGGGCCTCCGCGGTCCGGCCGTTGGGACTCCCCTCTCCGGCAAGGGCAGCAAGCCGGGAGGTCTCGCTCCGGGCCTCGATCAACTTTACCCGAGTTTGACCAAGGGCGCTCCAGCCAGAACGTTCCGGCGAAGGAGCTCGGACTTCTCCCCGCAAAGCCGACGGAGAGTCCGCAACGACGATACTACTCATCAAGACACAAGCGCCGAAGACATGCGGCAGGGATAACCATCAAGACACTTTACCGCGTCGACCTCGCAAGTCGGCCGGTTATGGCGCCCCCGATCCGCCGCTGCCCCGCGGCCCACCGACGGATC
Source organism: Hyparrhenia diplandra (assembly GCA_015847255.1). Taxonomy (NCBI): domain Eukaryota; kingdom Viridiplantae; phylum Streptophyta; class Magnoliopsida; order Poales; family Poaceae; genus Hyparrhenia; species Hyparrhenia diplandra. The sequence goes on along the minus strand of JADLZK010006912.1, from coordinate 4,977 downwards.
CGTCGTGGGTTCTCCACTCCAGACCTGGGTGGTCGCCGACCACCGCTGGCCGGGCCCCGGCGCGGCCACCCAGTGGTCAAAGGTGGACGCCCCGGCCTCGGGCCGTATGATACATCTCTCCACCGGCACCCCGCAGCCTCCGGAACCCGCGCACGCAGTCCAGGGGCCTCGGAATCGACCACGGGCACCGTCCTCGTCATGGCCGAAGACGACACTCGCTGCGGGTCAGCCGAACCCGACACGTGGAGAAGGGAAAGTCGGGGTTATACGCCCTCGCGGAACCCCCTGACGGGGCGTCAATACGCTGGGGACTGGCGCTGCCTCCGGCCGCCATGAAGAGCTCCTCTTGCGAACTCCCTGACAAAGGCCCGACTCCTGGCGGGCGGCGCGTCACGACCCCGGGTCGACGGCGCCCTCCGCCCCCGCCCCGAAGCCGACGCCATGGGCCACTCGCCGAGCCCCTCCCGCGGTCGACCACCATCCGGCTGAATGGCCAACCCACCATCGCCACCGGGCCCGCACCACCCTGGGGTGGCCTCGGCAACCCGCCGGGTCCGACCCCCCACTGGGGGCTCGAGGAGGCCGCCGCACGGAAGATCTCGACGAGGGCAAAGACGATATCTTGGCCGGAGACCCCCAAGATCGGGCCCCACCCGAGGCCGAAACGCTAGCCTTCAAGGCCTTTGGGGTGCAGAGCCAACGAGGCGGCCCCCCGCTTCCTCAAGTCAAGAACGTGTCGTGACAAAGCAATCATATGCCGTAAGAAGATCAAGATCGCTAAGGCGAAAGGAAACCACACGGCCGAGGGACGCCCGCTACCGACGAGGCCCTCGGATGGTCGCGACCGGGGCGCACCGACGCTCGACGCGCCGCCGCCCCCCACGACGCTCGCACGCGACGCGCGGGCCGGATCGATGGTCGCCGGCCGCCCCCGAACCGTGCCAAGGCGCCGGGTACCCGCGACAGAGGTGTCGACTCTTCCTTCGGGCCCCACCCCGCGACGCCGAGGTGCCCACGTGGCCGACGCCAATGGTCCCGAGGACTCGGCCTAAGAGCCCTCACGCACACGGGCGCCGTGAGTCCCTCGACGCCGGGCCTCGTCAGAACGAAGTCCCGACTTGGTCGGGAGCCCCATGGCTCGGTCTATCCGAGCCGCCACGCCGCCATTATCCGACGAGTTCACGCCAGAACCGGTCCTCCTGGATCCCCGCCCTTCTGCGGGTCGAGGTGTCGTGACTCCCGCCCGCCCGCCGCTCCGGGCCCGACGCTCGAGCGAGCCACGCTTCTCTTTTCTCCTCCTTCAACGACGCCGCCCGCCGTAGCCTTGCTCCGAGCACGGTTCCGTCGCCCCGGCGATCGGCATCCAATGCCGGCGACAAAGGAGGGAGTCGCTGTAATCCGCACGGCCCCGCAGGAAGAAAGAGTGAGAATTGCCATGGCGACAATGCAATCGGCAATGCGAGACACCGGTCAAGAAGCACTTACCAGGAGATATACCCCCTCGCCGCGGCGCATGGGGATCTCGGGGATACGTGTCGGGTGTTGGACCCCAACGATCCCCTCACCCTCTGGCCAGCCATCGGTGGAAAGGTATGGCCCGACATCCGCACGCACTACACCGGCGCCTGGGTCATCCGCACATGAGCAAAGGGCGAGCCATCAACGGCAACACCCGACGCCGACGGAAAGGCGGCGACCACGGCAAAGCATTCACGGTCCTTCCTGAGCCGCAGGACCCCGCCTTAGGCCCTCCAACCGATGATGATCCTCCGAGGGGACCCCCAGCTCCACTTCAAAGGGCGATGCTTGGAGGACACGACCGGTGTACACGGAAGCGCGGCTCTGGCCGTGCTAAGGAGGTAGAACCACCGATCTTGCCACCCCCTTGCTGGAGGAGGTGAGCTTGAGACGATGTACCCATCAGCTTGGTTCGCCCTCATCCGCTCCGAGCGGACTGGAGCGCACACCCCAACACGCACGCCTCCGTGGTTGGCCCCCGGGCGCAACCGAGGCGTGGGGTAAGGTCCGCCTTGAAGAACCACAACCTGAGGTCCCAATGCGGCCGGACATCCCCGTGAATCCCCACAAAGGGTGACGAAGATGGCGGCCCCTGAGATCGAGTTCGGGGCGTATGATGAAGCTCGATTTCAGTAGTGGAGGATCGCTCGACAAACCGGCCTCGCCGGCATGGCCAACCCGCGCCTGAAGATCCATCAAGCTCACCACGCGCCATCGAGGGTTAGGGCCCTCCTCGCCCAATCCGGAGCAATCCACACCCCGCCGCGCTTCATCGGTGCGGGACGAAGAAGCCCTTCATCGACGAGACGCTGGAGTTTCTCCCTCCGCTGCCGTCCGCCGCCACGGCCACGGCTCATCAAGCACCTCCTCACGCCGCCACCGCTACCCGATTGCGCCATGGATGAAAGGGAGGCGAAGGTGGCAAACCGCTAGCAACCCCGATCACACGAGCACGAGGCAAGTGAATCTCTCCCTTAATCTCTCCCACACTCATCTCTATCTCCTCGATTGCTGCAAAGAAGAAGGCAAGAAGGCGATGGCGGCGCAAGGGAGCAACTATCCGCCGGCGGCCCCCATATTTATAGGGAAGGGAAGGCAAAACCGCCGGCCCGGGCAACAACTCGACTCCCGAATGGATTTTGCCCATGATGGAGCGAGAACCATCCAACGGCCAAGCCGCGCGGTGGTAACCGCCAGTGCATTAATGCACCTTGACGAGCCCTCGATCTCCCCCCGACAAGAAGACGCAAGGCCGCATCCCATCGTCGCAACAGCCGCGCTCACCAGCGGGCATACTCAGACGCCTCGGCCTTCCGGGCCAGTGGTAAAACCGGTCCGGGGGGCCCATATCCAAGCAGCGCCCGACCCCGAGGGGCAAAAAGTCGGCCCGTGGACGGCCCCCCGCCCGGGCCTGAACCAACGAGCCCGGCCGACACACCCCACGCTCCTGCAGGCTGGCGCCGGGCCCACAAGGGTTTTCGGCTGGGCCGCCTCAGATAACCCGAGCCAGGACGTGAGGGAAATGCACAATCAGCCATACCCGGGCCCCCGGCCTGGATTTCCTCGAACGTGTTTATAAGGCCCGCGGGTGCCGCTTATAGAGATGTCCCATCCGTGGGAGGCCCACAGCCCCGGGGATTGGTCCGCCCCAAACCCCCGGATCTCGCTGCGGTCCCCGCGTGTTCTCATGGGGTGAATCCCGATCACATAGCCGACCCTTGCTCCGGCAAGGGCACGGGCACCCCGCGCCTAAACACCCGCTATAACGCTCACCGGAGCACGACACACATTCGGCTTGGCTGTGGCATTGCAGACGTGTCTCCCATCCTCCTCCCCTCCCCGTGAGGGCGGCAGGAGCGTATAATCAAAGTCGAGGAGGCCCGGGTCGACCTTTGTTACATAAGCGAAGCCCGGGCCCCAATGCACGCGTGAACGTACCGCACAAATAAGCGCAATTTAAGAGTCGCTTTTTAGTCTTAAGGCCGTGCGAGATATGCAAAGACCTCGAAGGAACCCGCCATTCCATTCTCCGAGGCCCGGGGTTGGCACCCAACGGAAACGCCGCGTGCACCCCCTTGTAGACGAAACCACCCCCGAGAAACAAGGCGACGGGAGGCGGAACCCCTGGCGAGTCCACACTCGGCCGGGGCCTCGGCTACCTACCGTCTGGACCCAAATATTGGGCCCCGAGACACATCTCCAAACTATGAGAATCCGGCCCGTCGGCCCGCAGAAAAACCTAGCCCGCATCATCCTCGCACCGAGGACGGCCCGACGGATCACATGGACCGTGCCATTGGCCACGACGCTCACATGACGGCACGAAATCGCCCACCACGGACGGCCCACAAAGCCGGCCCAAATGGAGTCATCACGACGCAAAAGAGCTTTATTACGCCACGGCTGACAAGGGTCAAGGACCTCTACAAAACAACGAACCATGACGTTCCACGGTCGACAGCCTTAAACCATGGCCTCGGACTCGACCACGCATCTCCGGCTCGGGTCCCGAGGCTGGCCTAGCTCACCAGCCCCGGAGAAATCTCTCCGGGTCCCCGAGGGGTGGCCTAGCCTCACCACCCCCGGCGCAAACCCCCGCCGCCCTCACCCGACCAGCCTCTCCATCCTCGGGGCGAGGCAGCCCAATCTAGCCCGTCTCTGGGTCGCGACCCTGGCGTGGGAGGTTTCGTCCGAGGAAGGGAACCGGCCACGATTCACGCGACAGCACCAGCGGGGCGCCGCGCCATCGACACGCCTGGCCAAATCGAATCGAATCGCCTCCCCAATCCGACCGATGGGACGCAAAAGCCGGCCGCTGGACGTGTTACGCCACCTCGCACGGGTAGAAACCGGATGACACCGCTCATTTCCCGCAAATCACCAAAAACGCCACGTTGGGCCAGACCCAGCACTTGACACGCATAGCCGACCTCTCGGGACCGCCCCCGCCATGCGGATTGTGAGGACGCCTCACAGACCTCGTCGCCGCGCTTCAAGACGCCCGTCCACCATCGGATCCTGACGCGTGGTTCGCTGCTACAACATCCAAGCCAGCCAAACCCCCTCGGCAAATAAGACATGCAACCGATGTAGCCTCGGGAATTAGCCACCTAGGGCGGCCCACCAGGTAAAACATTATCTCTCTCCTTCTCCTATAAAAGGGGGTAATGCCTCATTAGAAAGGATGATTTTTTTGGACTCAACCCTGCTCACACCTGAGGAAACCGCGACACCACCACCACCATAACCACGATCGTGGGGCTTGAGACCCGCGTCTCTCCCGCGGTCGCGCCTCAGAACCCCTCACCGCAGCTCACCTTGAGCGAGGTAACAGAGCGTGACACACCCCCGCGGGACGAGGGCCCCGCGGGCCCCAACCGTGATGTTCGCCGCGTCTCGTGTCCATCTTGCGCCACGCCATTGAGGGGGGGCACACGGCTTATAAATCTTTATTGCCGG
>JADLZK010006911.1:0-16411 GCA_015847255.1 Hyparrhenia diplandra | reverse complement strand
AGATTACTTGCGAGTATGCCAAACTATATGCCCCAGTTCATACTTACTTTCCAACACAAGAACATGAACAAACTATACTCTAGTTCATAGAAGTTAGGCCAAGAACATAAATATAAGACTTTGCAAATAGAAAAGATACTCCATAGAGTGGATGTATTACCAAAAGCACTTTCTTCTAGGAGACAAGCCCTCCTTGTAGCTCTTCTACTCCAAGTGTTAACTAAGAAAAGAATAAAAAGAAGAAAGAAAGAAGAAAAGAAAGAAGAAGTAGAAGAGAGGTAGAGGTGGTAGAGAGAGAGATTGCTTTGGTTTCTTTGGACTCCAAGTGGTGTGTGTTGAGAGAGAGGGAGAGAGGGGGCCTACTTATACACTTGGAGGAGGGGCCTAAGTGCTAATTTACATCAAAACCGATCACGGTAAACCTTCCTTGTATGCATAAACCCGACCAGCGCTGAAGCGGGGAACCCCGTTGGAAAGTGCATGAACCCTCCCGAGTTTGGGCGAAACCGCCTCGGGGGGGGTGCGGCCACGCACGGGTGGTCTGGCGCACCCCCAGACCGGCCACGGCCCGGGTCTCGGTGGGGTGTAATGATCTTTAAGCCCTAAAGTTGTGGGCGAGGCTGTACTTTCGGCCGGTGATTGATGTTTTGGTCGATTTGCTCTTGGGCTTGGGTTTTACAATAATGCGCTTTCTCGAAAGGCGTACTTTTGAGTCGATTTTTCACTTACTTTTATTAAAAATCTGCAAATAAAATACAAGACACTACAAGTGAAATTTATTAGTGATAAAAGTATATGAGTATAAAAGGTTTAATTTTACTCCCTTTATGGTAGTAAGTTGGCCAGGGAAAAATATGTCGTTGGTTCACAGTCAACAAACTCCCCAAACTTACCCTTCTTGGCGTCCTCGAGCAAAAGAATACGTATACTTGGTTGTTGATCGAGGAGTTCTTTACTATGCCGATTCGTTTTACAAGTGCGGGGGTTATAATAAGAGTGTCTACTAGAGTTTGAATAAAATGGCACATCTTTTTTTCCCCCCTTTTATTACCTTTCATGCGTGGCGGGGCTTTCGGCTTTTCTCAAAGCCTTGGCCGGTTGCGAGATAGAAACGGTTATACTTGAGAGGTGCTTATCATTCATCCTTTTGATCAAGCTGTTTATCCGGGATTTTATTTAGATAATATTTATTTCTTTTTTTCGAAAGCATAGGCTTTTATTGCTATATATATATATATATATATATATATATATATATATATATATATATATATATATATATATATATATATATATATATATATATATATATATATATATATATTTTTTTTTGGAGAAGGTAGGCTGCATTCGCCTTAGACTTTTATTCTTTTTTTTCCTCTCTTTTCTTTTTTTTTCTTTTTATTTAGAGATGTGGGCTCTACTGCACAAGCCTCGGACACTTGTCCCTTTTCATCTCATTTTTTTTTTTTACATAGCCAAAAAACATTTCTCTTTTTTTTTTTTTTTAAAGCATAGATTCCCGGATGTCCAAGTTTCTCTTTTGGGCGAAGTCATAGCAAATCCATTTGTACCATATCATATTTGGCAACAACTTGGACTAGATAGAGCATATGCAACCCACATGAATCGGGTTTTTTTTTTTTAGGGATGAGTTTTAGAATTAGCCACTAAACCCAAACTTTAGAGCTTGAATTATAAACTAGGCACAGGCAAAACATAAGGCAGAGCAACTATTCATCATTTCAACAAGGGACTAAGACTAAACATTTTATAGCTCATATATATAAGCATTAAGGCACAAAGAAGAGCTACTTATTCTATTTTGGATTTTTTTTTTTCAATGCAATATTGCTGAAATGTAAACATGCTAAAATAAAAATAAAATTTGATGGAATTAAATATGCAATAGCAATGATACAACGAGGGGTTCTCCCCAAGCTATCTGAAGCCTATTGTTGGGATCCCGAAGCCTTGGTACCTCAGAATGCTTCCTCGCGTCTTGATGCGAGTAACCATGTTGGATTCCAATTGGGTCCATCTCTGCGACTCTGCTGCTCCCGGTTCTGGCCAGCATGCAGTATTTTGCACATGGGTGTTGGCGTGTGCTCAATGTTCCCTAGTCTTGGACGTCGAGTCTTTGCAATTTGAACCGCAGATAGCCTCCACCCCTTGTGGTGGTTGCACGTCTTTGAGCTGGCGGGGGGGCATATAAATGGGTTGTCGTCAAAGTCAAATCATTTGGCCCTCCATAACTGCTGCATCTCCTTGAACCACTCGATGGTGCGATTAATGGTGTCGGCGGCTCCCACCTAGGATCTGCAGGTGTTACCCACAGGGGTCCCCATAGGGTGAGCCATGCTGCACGGAACTTGGTGTAGGCGTGGCGTCTTTGTGTAAAGCGTGAAGTGGGGCTGTGTGGGAGGGATCCGACCTCTGGTCTCCTAATATCTTGCGTGAAGAGCCGTGGGGGGTATCTTTCTGCGCAAGCTATCGGCGATCTCGAGCTCAAATGTTGAGTGCCTGGCTTTTATACACAAGCTGTAAGTCGGGTTAGGTAACCGAACTATAGTTGCATAGCCGGAAAAAGATGACCAAGCTCGCCCGGATGGTAAAACCTTAATTAAGTGCCCTTTGCACTAGCTGCTGCTGATCCAAAAGGTCCACACAGGTGTAGAAATGTACTCTATCTGCTGATTTTCCAAAGCCCCAATCCCGGGCGTGTGATAAAGAGATAATGCGGGTGGCGGGAACAACAACTTTTGTGATAATATGTAAAAGTTCACGCACATCTCACCCTTTGGAGCTACCTTAATCTTGTGAACAACAGCATAGAGTAATTTTAATTCAATCTCATTCACCCATCTAACACAGTGTCTAGGAAACAAAGTCAACGAGATCCGGTGATGGATAAATCTAAGTGATGGGTCTTTGGATCGTGAGTGGCAAGGTTTGAAATTACCCGGCCTCATGTGCACCGGATATCTCCTCCCAAAAGTGGTTTACGACAAAGCCCGGGGGAGAAGCGGCATCTATATTTGTGCACATCTACAATTGAAACCCCGATGCTTGAGCTAGGTCCACCCATGTAGCGTGATAAAATTGTACCAAAAGAGGAAAGAAATTCCTAGCTGATCCTCTACTAGTGTGCATAAAAACTGAATTGTTAGGGGCGAGAACCTTCCTCCTCGAGAGGGGGAATGTCCTGCCACCCATTTGCTCTCAAAAGGATAAGAAGTTCATCGTCCATACCTGCGTCGAGGAGGTCGAGAGTCGATTCGTGCGTGTGTTGGAACACCGCGATCCTTGAAGTAGGAGATATGCTTGCATCTCCGTCCTTCGAAGGTCAGTGCAGCGTCGTAAACAAGGTGGATTGTCGAGGAAGCGAGCTTCTTCCTCCCGGCAGGTCGCAGGCATCTTCTTGCATAGGAGAGTCTTCAAGGTTGTCGAAGTTGAGGGGGCTTGTGCTTGTATGTCATGAGCTCTGTCTTGGCAGCCCTCCTCAGCGGCGAAGATCCTCAGGCTTCTTCATGGCTCTTGCAAAAAGCGATCGGCAAGACCTGGGTGTGCAAGGGTTAGTTGAAAGTATGAACTTTCACACCGAAATCTTGCGGCACAATGTTTTTAGTGGAAAATGGAGTGTGGAACAAGCGGGGAAAGTGTGAGAGTGAGAGAGAGTGAAAATGAGGTGGGAGTTCTCACAGGTTGCTCGAACTATTTATAGCGAGCCCACGGCAGAGCTGCCTCACACAGATTTGGGCCGTTGGCGGGCCCAGGCAGCACCCGGCAGATGCGGCCGCACCCAAGTCTTGCACCACCTGAACGCCCTCTTTGCTCCAGCTTTGGCCCGTGTCCAACGTCCGCAAAAAGTCACGAAAAGACTTTCTTCATGAAAAGCGCTTTACTGCAAAAGCGATGAACTTCTTTACATGAAAAGTTAGGTGGCGTTGTGTCCTCATCTTTGGTTCGGCCGTTTTCTCCCCTTTTTAATTTTTCAAAATTTTTCAAATATAAATTTATTTTTAAATAGAAAAATTATTTTAAAAATATTTTTGTATATACTTTTATGTAGAAAATATTTTCTTTATTTTTCATGTAAAGACTTATTTTATTTATAAAGATTTTTTATTTTAGTTTTCCAAAATATTTTTGTTAATAACAATATTTTATGAAACACATAAATATATAAAAATATATATATAAATTTTTTTTAATATACCCCAATTTTTTTTTTTTCTTTTTGGATATACCCCATTTTTTTCTTTTTTGGCGCAGGTTATTTATAGTCAACACATGCGACTTTCCCCAACTTCTTGGCGGGGAGGTACCTTTCCGGGGTCTCGGGCGGATCCTTCAACATTGACACGGTCTTGATGGCGATGATTCTTAGGGTGTGTTGTTGCTTGTACCCAATGAATGGGCACTTTACGCCTTATCCTTGATATGGAAGGCGATGAAGCCCTTCCCGGGCCCGATGTCGGCCTTGGCGGTATAAAGAAATGGTCTCCCCATGGGGAGAGACACATCCTCCTTTGGGCCCATGTCCAAGACCACAAAGTCTGCGGGGATGTATTCATCTTGGATCTTAATCGACATGTCCTCATTATTCCCTCGGGCCGCCTTGTTGATTGATCGCCATTTGGAGGGCCGAATTTGGCGGGAGTAAAGCGTCCTACATGGATTTTTGTTGAAGGTGGTCTTGGACATCACATTATCTTTGGCCCCCAGTCACAAAATGCATTAGCAAAATTGTGGGGGCCAATGGCACGGTGATGATCCGGGCGTCCGGGATCTCCCTTCTTGGCAATGAATGGCGAGTCCGCGGGGATCTTTTTTCAGCTCTACGGGTTGGTGAGCCTCGGAGATATCATGTTAGCCCGACTGCGTGTGGGACCTCGGGTTTGCCACAGGATCCTTCCGGAGTGGTTAAGCGGCACTTGGGCTGCAATGCGGGCTAAATTTGTGTCTCTATCATCTTGTTGAAGCTGAATTGGTTCTTCACGGCCCGGCGTCAACCCTTCAAGCTTGTTATTCACACCTTCCAAGATCTTGTCCCCGGGATCCCCCACTCGTCGAATGGGCCGGACTAGAACAAGAGCAAACCGAAGGAACAACGAACGATATCCCACCTCTAATCAAGTTAGGCATATGATGATAGATGATGGCGTAATGAACATGTCAAGATTATGATATGTAAACTATATGTAGTTCATATACCAACACAAGAACATGAACAAAAACTATACTCCTAGTTCATAAGTTAGGCCAAGAACATAAATATAAGACTTGCAAATAGAAGAATGCTCCATAGAGTGGATGTATTACCAAAGCACTTTCTTCTAGGGGACAAGCCCTCCTTGTAGCTCTTCTACTCCAAGTGTTAACTAAGAAAGAATAAAAAAAAAGAAAGAAAGAAAAAAAAAGAAGTAGAAGAGAGAGAGGTAGAGAGGTGGTAGAGAGAGAGATTCTGGTTTCTTTGGACTCCAAGTGGTGTGTGTTGAGAGAGGGAGAGGGGGCCTACTTATACACTTGGAGGGAGGGGGCCTAAGTGCTAATTTACATCAAAACCGACCTGGTAAACCTTCCTTGTATGCAAAACCGACCAGCAGAGGCGGGAAACCCCGTTTGGAAAGTGCACGAACCGCCTCCCGAGAATTTGGGCGAAAGCATACCTCAGGGTGGATGCGGCCGCACAGTGTTGTAGCGCACCCCCAGGGTCGGCTTTGGCCGAATCTCGGTTGGGGTGTAGTCTTTAAATACACGAAAAGTTGTGGGCGGGCTGTGCTTCGGCCATTGGTGATGTTTTGGGTCGATTTGCTCTTGGGCTTGGGTTTTGCAATAATGCGCTTTCGGAAGGCGTACTTTGATCGATTTTCCACTTGCTTTTTATTATAAATCTGCAAAATAAAATACAAGACACTACAAAGTGGAATTTATTAGTGATAAAAGTATATATAGTATAAAAAGGTTTAATTTTACTCCCTCTATGGTAGTAAGTTGGCCAGGAAAAATATATGCGTTGGTTACGTCCTGCGGCCTTGAAATAAGCTCTCCACCCTTTGTGTCATTGTTGGGCGGTAGTGGTTGTCCGTGGCGTTGACTTCTAGCTGTGTTGAGGGCGGCGGTGTATACCACAATGAAAGCGTCGAGGGGCGGGCGTGCCCGGCTTCGGCGGCGGGCCGGGCTCTCGGATGAGTGAGCTCTTCGGCGCCGTCGGCGACGAGCTCGATACCAGCGAGTTCAAGCGCGGTCTTTGGCGAGCTTCCGGAGATGGTGACGGCGAGCTCGCCGGCCCGAAGAGGCGGCGAAGGGCTCACGGATGATAGGGCTGTTCCCCTTCAAAGGAACGTTATGCGACGGCGCCTTCGCTGGTTTAAAGAACCTCGCGCTGGACTCCTCGTCGGCGCCGACCCGTCCCGTGGGTCGGCGCCAAAGGGAGACACGTCTTGAGCTCGTCGGCCCGGCCTCCGACAGATAGCCTAGCAGCGCCAGAAGGCGGTAGAGCGCCCGGCACTCGAAACCTCAGCGAGCTCGCCGGTGGCGGAAAAAGTCGAGGCGGCCGGAGATCCGATGCGTTGAGCAGCGCCAAGAAACCCGCCGAGAGTCAAGAGTTAAGCCCCACGGCCCGATGTCGTTGACCTCTCCGGCAGCGAGGACTCGAGTGGCCCGGAGGGGGCAGTAGAGGCGAGCAAGATCACGAGGAGGGCGTGGCGCGGCGCGAGGGCGCGCCGATGCGGCTTGGTGCCGTTCGCCAGCGCGGCGAGGGGAGTCAAGCTTCGGGGGGATGAGCGGCGGCCGTCGCGTTATCCGCGGCGAGTGTCCCCGAGATGCGGGCGTTGTGATGCCCCGACCTACGTCCGGATAGCGCGGCGGCCGCCTTACGCCCGTTGAGTGAGATGCAGGGAGTGCGTCGTCGATTAGCGCCCGGCGCGAGTATGCGCGCGCTTCAGCTTGCCGAGTTGGATCCGTCCGCGACATCAAGCATTCCTTTTCGTGTTTTTCGGCTCACTACGTCGCTGGCGCTTTTCGAGCGTGAAAAGAGCGCCATCGCGAGTACAACCGGTTAGCCGCGAGCGTCGTTGAAGGCGGCAGCCGTTGGGAAGAGTCGCGTCGCTGTGTCGGACATGTCGCGAGGACGCTTCGGCTGGCAGCGGCTTCAGCAGCCGGTTCACAGGCGTCGAGGCGAAGGATGTGCGTCGAGTTACGCTAGCGATGCGGAGGCCAGCTGCTACTCGAAAGCCGGGGAAGGTGGAGAGCGCTGGCTGGCGCACGGCGCGGGAAGGAAGGCTCGAGCTACGCCCATAGCGGCGTGCGAAGATGCTGGATTAGCTTCGACTCCCGCCGGCTGGAAGCTCGGCGATAAGGAGCTTCCAGCTTCGGCGCTTGAGTGGCAGTCCTAGCGGAAGGACAGGGCGAGCTCGCCCGAGCAGCTCCGTCGCCAGCGACTCCGAAAGCTTCGAAGTAAGTACTCCGAGCCTGTCCTTTTTATCACGTTTGTTCAGCGTTAGGCTGATCGTCCTTGTGGCGAGGACTTTAGCCTATGACCACAGCTTAGAGCATGTGGTATCTTTGCGTGCCGGGCGGAGAAGAGATCGGTTTGGAGGCGAAAACCACGAGTTGTGAGTACATCGGCGAGAGCTCTATAACGATGTCTGTGGAAGTAGCCCGAGGCGGCTTCGTTTCCTTTCTCGTGTCCCGATCAGTGTTGTGACTTGTGTCGACACATGCGTCTTTGTTTGTAAATCTGTGATCGCGAGGACTCCACGAAAGCCCTTGAGGCGAGACAAGTCGGGAAACTCACGCCTCACGAAGCCTCTACTGCGGCACACGCGGCTTCAGCCTGCGAGAGAAGAAAGCGGACTGAAAGAAGAAGGGACGGCGAGCCTCATCAGCGCGAAGAGCTGCAGAGGGAGCCTCCACAGCGCCGCCAAGGCGTGGAGGAAGGCAGCTGCGCAAGCAGCGTGAAGCCTTGAAGTCGAGGTGAGGCGTCTGCGGCGACCACCAGTGGAGGACTTAGCGAACCAGTTGAGCGGGTAATGTCGGCGATCCAGCGCAAAAGTGGCGGAGGCGTGAGCGCAATAGTCCCACAAGCGGTCAGCGTCGTCTTCACCCACTACCTACTTTGAGTTGGCGTCATGAAAGCGAGGTGGCGCCCGAGTATTGGCAATCGCGGCGTGAAGCGGAAGGCACTGCTGCCCATTTGCAGCGACGAGGCTATGCGAAACTGCTTCATGCTACGCCGCCCGAGAGCGAGTCGCCGAAAACCTCCATGTGAGTAGAAACGGAGGCGTGCAGAAAGCCCGTCGAGAAGGAAAGCGCGCAGAGATATCCCGCCCGAGGCGATAGACCGAACCGCCTGCGCAAAGTGGAGCTTCGAGCTAAACCTCTTTTGATTATGAAGCTTGTTAAGTCCCGTGGTGCAGAGCAAATTGCCAAAAAGCTTATGGAAAGCTCATGTAGTAGTTACTGGGTATGCGTCTTTCTTCTTTTTATACGCATATTTGTCTTTGAATTCGACCTTTTGTGAGCTTCGAGGGATTCGAGAGCGGATAGCGAACGCTTTCCTCGCGCGCGAAGCATGGCGCGGAGAGTCGTAAGCGGTCAGCGCCGCGCTCTGAAAGCGGTGAGCTCATGACTTAGTCATTTTGGAACGCCGCTTGAGTTAAGAGGGAAAGTGTGAGATTCGTGAGTTTGAAGCTCGCGTCCAGCGGGCTCACGAGCTTCGTAAAGTACGCAGGAAAAAGCGGTGTATGTTAAAACATGGGGTGTGCACCCGCTCCTTGCTAGCCCGAGCAAAAGTAGCCGGCGAGCGAAGGCGATGGGTACTTCCAGTAATGCTAGGATTCGAAATACTTGCACATATTTTTTGCAGCCAATTTGTGCTTTTATTGAGCTCTCGCGGCTACAAGTTTTCAAAAATACATTTAGGGAGTAGAAGCGGCGTAGACGTTGATGTTCCCAGCGTTGGTGAGGACTTCGGCGCTTGGTAGTCCCATGAGCTTTATGCGTGCCGGCCTCAAGCGCGAGTACGATGGTAGAAGGGACCTTCCCATGGCGCCCGAGAACTTGTGCTTGTCGCTCGAGCTCTCTAGGCGCGGCGTAGGGCGTAGTCGCCCGGCGCTGAAAAGCTTCGTCCCCTTGGCGATGGCGGTGCAGTAGTAGCGCCTCATGGGCTACCCGAGTACTTGGCGGAGTGGATGAGGCGTCGTCGCGAGAGCTCGTCCGAGCTGTCGAGCGGCGTCTTGGCGGCGCTGGTTGTTGTGCTCATTGAAGAGGCACTGGGCGAAGCACGTATTGAGTCGAGTGGGAAACACGGCTCGGACCCAAACGAGGAAAGCGGCATCGCCACAGTAGCTCGCTTTCGGTATTTGTGCGCGAGAACTCCATACATTGCGGGAGGCGCCGGCGAGCCGCGACAAAAGCGTATTTTTCGAGCCTCGCTGAAGATGCTAGCGATTTCACGCCCTGCGAGATCATGCGTGTAGCTCTTTCTACACCCGTTGGTCACCGAGGTGGCGGCGAGGAGAGGCGTGTCGACCGTACGGATACCGCCGATCGCTGCACTGAGTCGGCGACACCTCTCCCGCGAAGTTACGTGCGTTGTTGGTGATGATAGGGATTAGGGGACCCCGGCGGTGGATGATGCGGTGAAGAGACTTGTAGCGGTCTCCATCGGCTGCGACACACGCGCGATAGGCGACCTCGATCCATTTGGAAAAATTAGCCGATGGCGGCGAGGAGGTGCGTGTATCCCCGGTCTTCTTGAAGGGTCCCACCATAGCCGAGCGGACGCAGCGAAGCGGCCAAGTGAGAGGATGCGTCACGGAGAGATTGTGCCGAGGTCGCGTCGCGGCGGCAGCTCGGCGTCGGGCGACTCTAATGGCGTCGGCGGCGGCGGTCGGCGATGAAAGCGGCGGAGCGCCTTTCCGGCGAGAGCTGCGTGGAGCCGCGCGATAGCGCGCACTTTTCGCGGTGGATCTCCTATGATGAAGCTCTTCCCTTGCCGAAGGTGACGCTGGGCCCGGAGGGCGCCCGGAAGTATCAGCGCTGTAAAACTCTTCCGGCGAGAGACGAAGCGACTTGGCGCCGTGCGGGCGTCTTGACTCCTCGCCTTGGGGAGCTTGCCTTCCTTGAACGAGAAGGCAGCGCGGGGATTACGCCCGGTCGAGGCTTAGGGACGTGGTGAGTGCGATCCGGCCCGAGCGCCCAGAGCGGTCGGGCTCGAAGCTCGCAGCTAGCGGGCTCTCAGCGTCGGGTGAGGTCGAGCTCGCGGGAAAGCGTCTACCTCCATAAAGTGCGAGCGAGGGCGTCGGCGGCGAGTTGGCGTCGCCGCCCGAAAGCTCTCCCGCGAAGTCGTATAGGCGGCTTGTGCTGATCGTGCATAGAAAAGGCGCTGGCGGAAGCGCCAATACGATCCGGCCTTGAGCTTGGCGAGGGCGTCGGCGTCGTTGATCGAGTGGCGATGGATGTGGTTGACCTCGAGCCGTGGAAAGTCTCCACCGAGCTCGCGGACCTTCTGATGATACGCGATCATCGCCGGGTTGGCGCTTGATGCGACTTCCTTCGCGACTTGGTTCTTGGCCCGGCTCGGAGTCGCCGGACCTCGAGGATTGTCGGCGCAGCGAGCACTCGTGCTTGCGATCGCCAAGCCATTCACGAGCCTCGTATTAGGCCACATTGTTGGGCCTTGAGAGGGAAAGTCGCGGCGAATCGAGTACTTCATGCACACCTTACTTGGGGAGATGAAAGCGAGCGGCGACGCGGCGCCATACTTCTTCGCGGATCCGCCGAAATACAGCGTCCGGTACTCAATATGCGTCGAGACTACCGGTAGTTTGCTCGACGCGGTCCATTCGCGATGAAAGTCGCGAGGCACGAACTTTATGGCATCTCGATGGCGTAAAGTGATATGCGGGCCCCATGAGCTCGATAGCCCATTTGGCCATGCGGCACTAGCAACACCGAGGCTCACGGATGACCTACGCCAAAGAGGTACTTGGGAACAACCTTGACGGTGGGAGTAGAAGTAGTGCACGAGCTTGCGCGGGTGGTCCGGCTAGCGTACGAGCTTTCGGTGCGTGTACAGCGTCTTGAGTGTCGGTGAGGACTTGATGAAGTACGACGCAGGCGTACTTTGGCGCATGCCCTTCCTCCTCCCTCGGCGGCGGCAGCGGTGCTCACCACGCCGAGTAGCCAAGATGTAGAGAGAGGATTGGCTCATTGGCGCGAGCGGCGAGACGCGAGTGGGTTGGCGAGGCGCCCGTGAGTCAAGAGCTTCTTTGGAAGCTTACGTCGGTCAGGAGCGCTTCCGGACTTCTTCGGCAACTTATAGAGGCTCCGTTCCCGAGCGAGCTATAGGCGACTTAAGCGCGGCCAAGCACCAGCGAGCGCTGCATGCTTGCGCGTTTTTAATACGGCCCCATATCGTGATGGTGGCGATCGATTAAGCACCGATCGCGTGCTGAACGATGAAGCCAAGCAATTTCCCTCGTAGGGACCCAGCGCGCACCGGGGTTGAGCTTGACTCCAAAACTCTCGGGCTTGGCGAAGACGCGTTTTCGAGTCGAGGATGAGCTCTTTCGGCGCTTTGTCTTGACAAGCGATATGCGTCGGCGTATGC
Source organism: Hyparrhenia diplandra (assembly GCA_015847255.1). Classification (NCBI taxonomy): domain Eukaryota; kingdom Viridiplantae; phylum Streptophyta; class Magnoliopsida; order Poales; family Poaceae; genus Hyparrhenia; species Hyparrhenia diplandra. Next base: position 4,791 of record JADLZK010006911.1, on the reverse strand, counting down.
TTCTGCGAGAGCTTTTGAGGACTCCTTGAAGACTTTTACGCATGCACCTTTGAAAAGGTAAGCGCCAGCGTTTTTCAAACCGAAGGGCATCGTCAGCGTAGCAGAATGTGCCAAATGGGTGATGAAAGGAGGTGGCGAGCTAATCGAGCTGCGTTCACCGCTGATCTGGTGGTAGCTTTCGGAGTAGCGTCAGAAAGCGAAGTGTCTCACACGGGAGGTGGAGTCAACAATTTGGTCGATCTTGGCGGCAAAGCGGATCGCTTTAGGGCATGCCTTGTTGAGACCCATGTAATCAACACACATTCTCCATTTTCCCATTCTTCTTCTTAACTGAATGCGAGGGTTGGCTATCCACCGGGGATGATACACCTCCTTGATAAACCTAAGCGGCTAAGAGCATATCTATCTCCTCGGCGATTGCTTGGCGTGAGTGCGTCGTCAGCATCGAGCCACTGCTTCGCGGCGAGCGGGTTTGATGTTCAAGAGTGCTCGGCGACTTCCCTCGGTATGCGGCATATCCAGAGGCCCTCCACTGCAATAGCCGAGGTTCAGCGGGAGGAAGTCGATGAAGCTTCGCTTTCTATTTGGGGTGAGCTCGGACCCTACGGCGTAAGATGCGCCCGTCGCTGTCGACCGCGACCTCGCCCAGCGTCGCTACCGGGCACCGAAGCGTGCCCGTGACCTTCTGGCGGAAAAAGCTGCGTGCGCTGCCTTGGAAGCCCGATGGCCGAGTCGTGCTTGTCATCTTCGAGGGCTTCGATGGCGGAGCGTGTGCCGACCATCTTCTTGAGCTCGAGAGTCCTCAGCGCTGGCCCATCACCGCCATCTTGGTAGCATACGCTCGATCTCACGGCAGCGTCGGCGTCTTTGGGCGGCGGCCTCGCGGCGAGCAGCGTGCTTTCGAAAAGGTAGAGTGCGGCGGTGATGACCCCCTCGGGGCCGAGGGATCTTGAGCTTGAGAGTAGGTGTGGTTAGGGGGCGGCCATGAACCCGCGCCGCCGCGGCGCGGCCCGAGCGTAGTAGGCGTTCTTGAGCAGGAGCACCTCGAGCGTGAGGACCTCCTTAGGAAGTTGTCAGAGATGCGAGGTAATGGGAGAGTCGATCCGCTGCGGCGGAAGCATCGCTTCCCGGCACCACGCCGTGGTCGGTTCCAGCGATGGAGCCGTGCCGTAGGGATACCAAGGGCTTGGAAGCGTGATGTAGAGGAGGTTGAGGCGGCGCCCGTCCGCCAGCACCTTCGAGTGCATGATGCGATGATAAATTCGGCAGCGGCGGAGTACCTCCCAGTGCGGAATATGATGCGAGGATGATACGCCCTTATCGAGAGTGTCGCGAGCTCGACCACTCGCAGGTACTCGGGAAGTAGCGGCTTCGGTGAAAGACAGCGCGGCAGCGTGAAGCTTACAGCGCGCTCGGACTGCGTAGCGGAGAGCTCCACCGAAAAGACGGCGTTAGCAGCGCCGTCCTCAGCGTAGATATCGGCGTCCGAACTCGCCGAGGCGGCCTTGCGTCCTTATGCGTCGTTGTCTTTGTCTCCGCCCAGCGGCGTGCCCATCACGTGCTTCTTCGCATGAGGCAGCGATCCTTCATCTTGTGCTTGGCACGGTCCCTGCGTGAGTGCGACCGCGGCGCCTCGAGCATCTTGTCGAAGTGCTCTTTAGGCGCGAAGTTACGCGCCACCCTTAGGGGCCGGCCTTGCGGCTTGTCCGCCCGCGGCGGCGAGACTTCGCGTATACGTCGTCGTCAGCGGCTTGACTGGCCGCGGGACCCGGACCCCTCGGCGGCGTGCGTCGTCGACCTTGAGGCCTGCCCTTGCCGTGGCCGGAGAGCGGCGTCCTCTCCCTCGGCGTGTCGGGTGGCGAGGTCGAGCTCCTTCACGGTCACAGGGCTACTGGACACCCAGAGCGTCGTGGATGAGAGTCACCGCGAGGTGAGTGCGAATGTGAAGCGGTGATGACCTGGAGTCGGAGGCCTCCGGAGAGGTTGTTGCTGAAAGCTTGGAAAGCGCTGATGTAGTAGCGCGAGGCCCTCCCCTTCTTACGCGCACCCTCGGAGGTCCCACGTTGTGCTCGGCACAGTGTAGGTGCCACGGGAGTTGCTGCGCGAAGGTCCTCCCAGGTTGCGGATGGTGCCTTCGGGGAGGTGCTTTCGAGCCGCACGACGCCTGAATCGCAGGTAGAGTAGGGAGGTTCGCGGATGATGAAGTAGTCGTTGTCGGCGCCCGGCTGGCGGCGGCGGTAATCCTCGAGCGAGTGGCGGGGTCGGTCTCCCCATTGTACGCACGCAGGTCGAGGGGCTCGAAGCGAAGGAAATGGGCGTCGTGGATCTCGCGAGCGAGCGCCCTCGGCCTCCTTGAGCTCGAGCGAGGGCGGCGATCCAGCAGGAGGCGGGGCTCACGTGGGCGGCGTATCGGCGTGGGGCTGCGGTTCTTGTCTTCTTAGCGTATCGTAGCGCCCACGGCGTAAACTTCTTTAGGGAGTGCGAGGCGCTTCATGTGGTGCGTCGCGGTGGTACTGTCATGCCGTCCGAAGGGTCATTCTTCTCGGCCCGAGCCTCGCTTTGCGCCGGCGTTGATGGTGTCCACGGCGTCAGCGGTTCTCGCCCGACCCGCCCTGCTAGCGTGGACCTCGGGGTGGGAGGAAGGCCTCGTGCTCTTCCAGCGAGCAGCGATGTGCGCCGAGCTTACGCCTGTTGGACCGCCGCCTGCGCCAAGAGCCTCTTGAAAGCTGCTCAGTGAGGTTCTCCGTGCCTCCGCGGGCTCACCGAGGCGAGCAGCGGCGCGAAGGCGATCGGCGGCCACCGAGGTTGCAGGATACCCCTCCCAAATCTTGGCGAGGGCTGATCGGGACCCTCGTCGGTTGATCGCGATCTTGCACCTCGCGAGCTTCGAGCTGCGTGCACAGTGATTGCTTGTCTTCGCTCCTGGCGGCGAGGAGGGCCTCGCGCTCTTGAGCTGCCAGCGTGCTCGAGCTCTTCGGCTTCGTCCAGCGGGACGCTTGGCGTGAGTCGACGGAGGCTTCGCGTCGGCGTCTTGCGGAGCTTTGGCGTGTGTTGGGCGTCGCCCGGCGGACATCTTCCACCGCACCCTCGAGGGGTGTGGCACATGTATGCTGCTTGATGCGTAGAATTTCGCGATCCATGAGAGCTCATCTGTCGAGCGGCTTCGAGGCTTCGTAGACGCTGATGCCCAGCTACGTTGCCCGGTAGAGTGGAAGGCACGGCGCACGTCGAGGGTACATCCGGCGTAAGCGCCCGTGAACTCGTCAAATCAGCGGCAGCGCCTCCTACCGCCCGGCGAAGTGAGACGACAGCTGGCGGTGGAGAAGAGTCGCGTCGGCGGAGCAGAGCACAGCGTGGGCTGCGCATCGAGATGTTGAGGCGAGGTCGCCCGTGAGGAGCGAAAAAGCGTCTGGCGGCGCTGGATGGGAGCTGAGTCACCGCGAGAGTCGAATTCCGCCCCATGCTCGAGAGGGCGAGTCGGTGGCACCACGGAGGCGGCGGGGATGTCCTCAGCGCCCGCGCTCGAGGCGAGTGAAGAACATGCTCCGGTGAGGAGCTGCTCGGCTTCGGTCGCGGAGAAGTGCGATAGTCGCCAGCGCGCTCAGCTAGAGCTGCGGCGGTCGGTGGAAGCGGAGGAAGCCATCGAAGTGGAGATGTCGCACTAGCTGCCCCTACAGCGCGCCAAGCTGTTGTAGTCTAATACCACGCATCCGCGGTTTTGTGCAGCTATCGTGCTGCCGATGGCCTAGCTCTAGAGACAATGACACAGGAATTTATCTTGGTTGAGGGCAAATCGGGCTCCCTAAGCGGTGTGATCACTACCGAGCTCAAATGCTCATCCGGAAGGCTGAAAGTACAAGCAAAGGCGAGAGGGAGGGAGGCTCCCAAGTCTGTGATTGAAGGCTAGTGCCAATATCGCGTGAGTGTGTGAGAGTTGGATGTTGAATCACGGAACCTTGCCTCAGCCCAGGAGGCTGCCTCCTTTTATAGCCACAAAGGGGCGAGGCTCGAAAGCTCCCTTCGAGTTGAGACTTAAAAAGCGAAAATACATGCGCGAGTGTGTTGAGCGCGAGAAGAGCTCCCGGATGAGCTCACGGCGTGAGCATGAAAGCTCCCGCCGAGCTCAGGGGTGCTGAATGCTGAAAGTTGGTTGTGCCCGTCTGGCGGGGATGCGGGAGTTTGAGGCGGTGAGTGAGAGCGTCGATCTTGTCCCTAATGCGCGGTTGGAAGATGTCCTCGGTATGGGGGTGTCCATCACGTCGATGGAGAGCGTACCCGTATATACCGTCGCGGCAGCAGTGGCCCGGAGCTGTTGGAGTCGAGCGGGGTATGGCGAGATGGTCGGAATGAAGCCTCTCCACATTCTGCTGTAGTTCTCACGTGGCTCTGATGGCGTCGAAGTGGTTGAAGCTTGTCGGAAGAGTTGATGACCAACTCTAGTACTGCTGAACTTCGCCGGGAAAGCGGCGGGGCGAGCTCTCTGTGGCCCGTCGTCCGTGAGGCTCGTCATGCGGGAGAGCTTCAGCGAAGTGGAAAAGAAGGTTCGGCGAGGTCTCTCGTGATGAAGAGCGGGGAGCTGCGTCGGGAGAGGAAAGCTTCGACGCAGCGGAGTAGAGACCTCTGCTCCGGAAGAGCTTCAGCGTGGAGAGCTTCAGCGAGGAGAGCTGCGTCAGCGTGTTGGGAGAGCTTCAAAGTGCGTGGTGAACACTGGCGCCTTGCGGTAGAGGCGTCTTGTTTCCCTCACGATCGAGGATTGGGGATCATATGCGAGATTAGAAAGCTTCACTTATG
>JADLZK010006910.1:0-33876 GCA_015847255.1 Hyparrhenia diplandra | reverse complement strand
ATTCGTGTCTCCAACCTCAGGAATGTAGTGGGCTTTGAAGGCCCAGCCCAAGAAAGAAACCGAGGGCAGCACCTCTCCTTCTTCGCCTCCACCGCCCACACCTCCTTCCTCTCCACCCACCATGGGGATCGAATCCTTCAAACCTCCACCTATCCACTCCGACGATCCGGGGTCCCCCGCCGAGTTCCATCCTCCTCGATACATGGGGCTACATCTGCTCCCCACACCAATGCCACCACCGCCCGAGTGTTTATCGGCGACCAAAAGGCGCATCCAGGTGACCTTCTGGGCGGCACACCCGCCCGCGAGCCTCCTGGTTCACCGTCTACACCCCCCGGCTCCGGGATGCGGGCTCCACCTATCCACCGTCTCCTTATCCGGTTCGATGGCTTGCCAAAGATCGTCAACACGGAGGATGACCTTGTACTTGCTCCGGGTCCACTACTACATTTAATTTTGCATGGCGTTTTTTTTTTTTTTTTCGTGGCGGGCATTTAGAAAACCGCCACGGAAAATACTTTGGCGTCTTGACCCATCGGCCAGGGGAAAAACCGCCACGGTTAATGGATTAACCGTGGCGGTCTTTATAAAATAACCGCCACGGTTAATCGCCATTAACCGTGGCGGTTTTATTATAATGCCCGCCATGGTTAATCCTGGGCTATAAATACAGCCCAAACCTTCTTCTTCCCCACGGGAACTTCGCCATTTTCTAGGGTTTTGAGCCTCAAAACTCTAAAAAACACTATTTTTAGGGGGGGAAGGTTTTGCCCTTGGTTTGATTGAAGTTTGGCACCGTTAGGGGGGTAATTCCTCTCTTTCTCCCCTCTTTCCTCTCCCTCTTTCCCTCTCTCCCCTCTCTCTCTCCCTCTCTCCCCTATGCATGGTCCTCCCTCTCTTTTTGAGTTATAATTGAATGTGGTTTTGTGCTCTTTCTCTTCCCCCCTCTCTCTCCCCTCTCCCCCCTCTCTAGATCTCTCCCTTTCTTTTGAGATCTAGTTTTGATCTCTCTCCCTCTCCCTCTCTCTCCCTCTTTAAGCTACCTCATCTCTCTTTCCTTCTCTCTCTCCCTCTCTCCCTCTCCCTCTTTCTCCTCCCCCCCTCTCTCCCTCTCATTTGAAGTGTATGTGCTCTCTCTCGATCTCTCTTGTATTCCTCTTTTTACACTTTAGTTAACTCTCTCTAATCATCGATACTTTAGATCTCTAATCATCGATCGCTCTCTTTGGTTTGGTTTAATTAATTTGAGCAGGCCGTCATGGCGCCGAATAGGGATTGGATGTGCAGGCCAAGGATCGGTTTGGATTTCGTTGATGATGTGCGTAAGAAGTTTATGCCCGTCGCCACGAAACATCGAATCGGTCGGGGTTCGGAAGAAATGGTGTGCCCGTGCTATCGGTGCAAGCATATGTTCTTACACAAGGATGATGTCGTCGTGGAGCACTTGTTGCGGTATGGTTTCATCGGGGAGCCGAGGTACACCGTGTGGGCGTATCATGGTGAAAAAGAACCGAAAGTGTCGCGGCGGTTCATCGGGAGGACCCCGTCGACCGCAACGACGGAAACACCGGTGGTGGACGAAGGGCGAGAACAAGTTGATAATCGTGATTACATCACCGTAGATGAACCGCTTGAAGACATGGTAGAAGACAATGCGGGTGGAGATGATGGTGAGCGATCGATAGTTGATGACATGTCGCCCGAGGATCTTTGCTCTTTTCGAGGAAATTGCTAACCTCAAAGATGAAGATGACGTGTTGTTTGGCAATCCAAGATGGCTCGAGAATTTTAGAAACGGATGAAGCGCGGCAATTGACCCTTTCTACAAAGATGACGGCAAATGTCCGGCGATTGCACGGTGCTACGTTTTAACCTAACGATGTTGATGATGAAGGCTCGTCACGGGTGGTCGAACCACGAGCTTCAATGACTGTTATGGTATCTCGGTGATAATGTTTTTACCCGAGGGGAATAAGGTGCCCGCCAATACCTATCGGGCGAAGAAGCCGATTCGTCCTGTGGCCATGAAGCTTAGGAAGTTTCATGCGTGTCCTAACCATTGTATTCTATACGGGGGTAACTATGCGGACTTGCAGAACTATTCAAAAACAAAGTTTCACATTTTTCATGGGCACACATACTCATAGGAAGTCCACACAAAAAATTTCAGAATTTTTTAATCAACATTTGAATTTTTATGAATTTTTCAAATTCAATTATTGAAACTACCGTGGCGGGCATTGTAAATGCCCGCCACGGAAAATGCCCGCCCGCCTATATATATGTGACCCCGCCCGTTCTTCTCGGCTAAGTCCTCCGGCCGTTCTTCTCACACCCCAAAGGGTACGCCAATTTTTTCGGCGACCACCGCCGCCGCCGTCGGCGCCTCACCGTCCGCTGCGTCGCCCGTCCCGTCCCGTTCGAGCGCCTCCCGTCGCGGCGCGACGCCGGCCCGGGCTAGGAAACCCTAGCCGCCGCCGCGGCCGGCGCCGCGCCTCCCTCACCGCCCGTCCGTCGCGCGCCTCTCCCGTCGCGCCTCCTCCCGTCCAGCGCGCCTCCTCGCCCGGCTTCCTCCCCGGCCTCCCCGTCCCGCGCGCCTCCTCCCCGTCTCGCCTCCTCCGTCTGCGCCCTCCTCGCCGGCTTCCTCGCCCGCCTCCCCGTCCGCGCGCCTCCTCCCCCGTCTGCGCCTCCTCCCGTCCGCGCGCCTCCTCGACGGCTTCCTCCCCGGCCTCCCGCCCGCGCGCCTCCTCCCCGTCGGCCGCGCCTCCCCCTCCTCCCCGCCGGCTTCCACCCCGGCTCCCGCTCCCGTGCTCTCCACGGTGAGAACTCCTTGCTCCCGTGCTCCACCTGTGAGGAACCCGGCTTTGTCTGTGATGTTGGTTGTGATTTGGTTGTGATGGAAATTGATCTGCGAAATTGATGCGAAATTGATGCAAAAATCATCTGAAATTAATGCAAAATTAATGCCTTTTTGTGATCTTTGTGATGGAAAGTCATGCGAATTTTTTTAGCCGAGCACTATATTATGCCACTTGCCTATGATGCTTTTGCCTGACTTTTGTCCAAATTGAGATGACTTTTGTCCAAATTGAGATGAATTTTGTCCAAATTGATATAATTTTGTCCAAATTGAGATGCTTTTGCCATACAAGCTTCGTTCTATTGCGTCGGTCGTAGGAAAATTTTGGCGACTCTTCTTCGTGAGAAATAAACGGTAGGAGGACTTAGCCGATTGCACGGCCGGGGGTCACATACATAAGTCCCAACCTTAGACTCTATTTTCTCTACTCATTGTGTTGAGCTTCCGTGGCGGTTTTTCTCTATGTACTTGTGGCATTTGTAATGATTTGAATCTTAATGCCGAGGCAAAGTGGCATATGCGATGATGTGAATCTATTAATGCCGAGGCAAATGGCGATGATGAAATGTCCCCATACTTATGAGCGGCTAACGAGGACCGGCTCGTATATCATATACAAGCAACCGGTTTAGACGCCGATGTGATAAGGATAGATGGGTACTTCGAGCCAAATACACATTTTACATATTTTTTTTTACATTTATTTTTTATTGTTACACATTTTTTTTTTTTATTTTTTGTATTTTTTGTATGTACTATGTAAAAAGGAAAATATGTACCTATTTTATCTATTTTTTTGTAAATTTTGTTTTTTTTGTTTGTAACTACTCCATTGTAACACCCCGGTGTTATTTTCACTAAAACGACATGTCATCATGATCATAGTGAAGCATGCATTTTTAGCCCACCCTGTGTTGCATTGAACTAAAATAAGTTTATTTTATATTTGGTGTCGTTGTCGGTCGAAAAGACGCGAGAGGAATCGGATTCTAAACTATCCCCCTTGTTGGAAACCCCGGTTTCTAAACCTTGTTTTGTCCCCTTTTATTTTATTCAAAATTTATCAAGAATTTGGGTATGGTTATTAAAGAAAAAAAGGTAGATTTTTCAAAGTTAAACAAAGTTGGTATTTTGAGTTTTCAAAGTTTAGTTCAAAATTTTAAAGAAATTTTGAATTTTATCAAAACCCCTAATTGCCCCCTTTTCAATATTTCAAAATCTAAGCATAATTTGAGAAAAAATTTAAAAGCTAGTTTGTAGATCTTGTTGAGAGGAACAAAAGTCATGTACAAAGTTTTTCAAGTTGTTACATGATTTTAAAATTAATTTTGAATTCAAATTTTAAAATTTGGAACTGCATTTCAAAAAGTCATATTTAGAGGCAGAATTTGAAAATCTTCCAATTGTGAAAATTGTAGATCTTGAAAAATTAAGGCAAGTTACTTTCGGGAAATTTTTGAGTTTAGTTCAAATTTTGAGAGTAATTTGTAAATTTCAGATTAGGGTTTGTTTTGGGAGGGAATGAACAAAGGACCCGACCTATGGCCGGATGCCATCGCCGGCGTCAAAGGGTCGCGCCGCCGTCCACCGGCGAAGCCGCGCCACGCCGACCACCGGAGGCCTTCGCGACCCCTCCAAATACCTCCTCGACCCCTTCGTGCCTATAAATAGGCCGGAGTCGCCGTCGTTCTCCTCTTTCCCAATCTCGCCGCCGAACCGGCCGGTAATCGAGCAACCGGGCCGGCCCAACACCGTTATCCCCAGCCGGCTCACTCTTTGTTCATTAAACTGGCCCAAATTGAACAGTCTTGGGCCACGCCAAGATAACAGGCGAATTCAACCCGAAACCTTTTTTTTCTATTTATCAAATGTTTTATTCAATTTCTTTAATTTGAATAGTGTCCGATTTTTGTAAATTTCATATAAATTCAAATACTAGCTCAAAAATTCTGAAAATTTTTTTGTAACCTTCCCATGGGTATATCTATCCATAAAAAAATATGAAACTTAAATTTTGAATACTTTTGACATGATTTAAAAATACAAATTTTAATTGAAAAATGCATCTTCTATGATTTTTAATAATTATTTTATTTATCCAAAAATCATGAAAATTATTTTTGGTACTGTTTTATGACCTGACCTACTTGTACAAAATTTTTGAGCTTGTTTTAAGAAAGTTAAAATATTTATTATTTCATGCCCTATCATTTCATGTATAAAACAAATTGTTTAATGCTTTGTCACTTAGGGTTTTGGGTGAATTTTTGGGTTGTTTTTGTGAACCCTAAACCACACCACTGTCTGATGGTCCTTGAGAACTCCTAGGGCAATGGTGACGATATCTCGTAGAGTAGTTGTAAGTGCAATCAAGCTCTAAGTGGGTTTTGGCGTTGATGACCACCGAATTAGGGGACTAATGAGATTTACGAAGATGACATGCAGGGATTAAAATATGGAGTTGATGAACAGGTCCAAAGGCACCAAATTAAACTAGACGATGGTGTTTCCGGCTCAAGGCGGTTAAATTATTTTATATTTTCGAATCTTGAGTTTAGGAAAAGCCGTACTACTAAGAGGATCCTAGGATTCTCGGTACCGTGGACCAAGTGCTCTAAACATCAAATCCGGACACAACACTCAACTCCAAACCCGACCCGGCCAAAATTATCTACACATTCACACCTTTGTTCTTTGTCGGGTTGGCGCGGCGATCGCTGGCGCTGCAGCAGATGCCGCGTGGATGATCTTGGCGAAGCCACACTTAAATCCTACCCGTTGGGCCCGTGGGGTATAAATACCCATTCTACCCCTCCACAACGGTTATCCGCTCACTCCTTCTTTCTCGCGACAGAACAGCGAGAACACACCTCTTGCTCTCTCTCACCTCCATTGAAGCACTTTGAGCTTCCCACTCAATCCCTCACTTCCCACCACGGATTTTTGAGGGAAAATGAATACGCAAACTCGATTGGAGACCTGATCTACTACTTTCCCCACTCAAAAGAGCATTTGGTTCATGTTTGGCTGGAACCCTAGGGTTCTTTACTCTTGGAGCTTGCTCCTAGACGGTTAGGCGTCGCCCTTGAGCTTGCCCCCTTCGTGTGGCAGCCTTGGGAGGTTTGTAACCTCACTCTACAACAATACATTACCCCACATCTCTAGGGTTAACTCCCCTAGACTTATGAACGAGGGAAAAAGCCGGTGGGCAAGCTAAGCCTTGTGTGACAACCTCAACAACATGGACGTAGCCCGGCTGTGTGGCGCTGGTGAACCACGGGTCAAATCCTTGTCTCACTTGTTCTCCCTTTACTTTGTTGCATATTTATCTTGTGAGAAAGGGCTTCGACCCGATCTACTTGGTTGCTTTGGGTTTTACGCCGCCCTTGGCTGGTTTTTTCTCGTGAAGTATTTGTGTGCAGGAACAATGGAGAATCACCATCTCACCGGACACGACTCACAGATTCACCTCGAGCTCACTTACGTGAAGTGAACTGCGGCCGATGCCGCCGCGAGGACGCCGCGGCGCAGCCGCCGCGCTACTGGCCGAGAGAAGTGTTTTCTCTGTCTCTCTCTCATGCATCGGTTTCACCGCGGCGGTGCGCGCCTATCTGTGGCGAAGGCCGCGCATATCTGTCTTGACAAAAAGTGTGGCGTTTTGACAGTCGACTTTTCGGGGTTAAGCCTATTCACCCCCCCTCTAGGCTTCCATCGGATCCTCTGATGAGTTCGACAAGTTGGTTTTGTTAGGTTGCAACTTTATCGTGAAGGAAAGTTGTACTCAAGTTGTTTATCATTTCATGCACTCTCGCACCTCATGTTTATATGCATGGCATCATATTAAGCATACATTATTCTTTTTCGTATAGTGAACGAAGGAGATCGTGAAGTTGTTGATCGGGCCTCGGAAGAAGGCTATCTTGTTGATTCGAGTTCGATTATCGTGATCCGTCGTCCGAATCAAAGTTACTTCACCGATCAAGGCAAGCCCCTGTTCATTTAAACATTCCTTGCGTTTTACAAAGCTTTATATCACCTTTGCTTTATGTTTTGCATTAGGTGATAGGAGTTGAGTGACAACCTAATTGATGTATTATCCATCCTTGTTTATTTCGATATCTACCTTGATAACCCGTTTTGGAAAATGCTTAGAAATGCTTAGCCTGGCTAAATTAGTTAGACTTTTGAGTCAAATTATGACAAGTCTCTTATGATAGCCCGAATGGGCGCTTGATGAGAAAGGATGCTATATGAGGAAACCATACTTTGGGATATGGTATTGAATTTGAGACCGGTCGGGTAATTTGCATTGAGAATGGAGTCTCGAAGTAGTATTTCCGGCTTTGTCGATTAAGGACCGGCGTGTAGGCCTGTGTAACCGAGACTATGGAACGTAATCCGCGCCCTGAGGTCTTTTGACCAATGGCACGTCTGTCATGGGTGTCATCCCATCACAAGCCGACCCTAGTTCCCGACACATACTCCGGTAAGCCCAATCTTGGGGGTGTCAAATCGAAACGCATAAACCGCGCCTTTGGGAGTGGAGAGATGGCGGAGTACGTGTTACCCTCGTGGGTTAAAGTCCCTGATTGGAGGTGTACGCGGTACTCTCGGTGGCGTGGGGACGCGGTTCCGTTTTGAGTATCCAAGAAAAGGTTGATATATGCAAGCTTAAGTGCTACATATGTCATGTGGAAAGAACTCCCCACTGGGTTAATCGATTTAAAAATCGCCGTGCTTCTGGATATGGAGACTTGGGTTTCGCGGCTTATATCGTAGTTTATATATGAAACTATGAAGAGATGGAATAAGTGATGGAACTTCTACAAGTGTATTCTATAGTGTAAGATCACCTAGAATAGGTGAGAAACTTACTTAAAAATAAAATGTTGAAAGTAAGGATTTACCATTAGTAAGCTTTTCTCGCTAAAAGAGTCCTTGATTCTTGCTAAAAGCCTTACCTTGATTCCTATTAGACCAAAGATTCCCGAGTCTCATCCTATTTTCCTTTAGTCGGGTAAGTCTTGTTGAGTACTCCCCGTATCGGGGGTTTGTTGACCCATGTTGCGGGACCGAGAAAGTCATGTCTCGCCCGGATCGTGATGCATGACAATTCATCGGGAAAGATAGTGAGGATGAGTGAGAAGTGAGACCCGTGGGCAGGTCATTAGTGTCATATATGTAATAAACTTTCCGCTACTCCTACTTTATATTGTAAAACTTGTTTTAAATAAAGGGTTGTAAAATTATTGTAATATATATCTTCCTTACTCGATTATGTATAAAAACTGTTGTAATATCGCAATGACCTAGTAACGGATCCTGGTTGGAATAGTTAATAGTACTTTTCAGTTATGGGTGCACATATGTGACTATTAAAGGTTGTTGAACCGATAATTAGTACATGTGGGCCCCCGTAATTTGAAAGGTTCTCATTACATCCATGTCCATTGCCATTACTTATTATTAGACATTTTGTGTATTTTTAGTTTATTTTTAGTTTTTTTTGTAACTACTCTATGTAAAATGGAAAACTATATATGTAATCATGAGAGAGAATACAATAAAAATATGTACCTATTTTATCTATTTCCATTGCCATACTTATTAGTAGACATTTTGTGTATTTTTAGTTTATTTTTGGTTTTTTTTTTGGTAAATACTCTATATATGTAAAATGGAAAACTATGTAATCATGAGAGGAATTCAATAAATCTATGTTCTGAGATGACTCGTGACACTATATATACTACTACGCCTATGACCCACCTTTCGGAAGAACCTGGAAGAAGAAGACGGTGGCAAGACACCAACTCACGGCTCAAGCAAGAGGACACCTTCTCCTAGCAAGGTGGCTCGCCCCTCCTCCCACGCCGTTCAAGCGCCCAATGGTTGAGGAGGTTTCAAAAATGTGACAGTACTACGCATTAATTGGTGCCTAATGTCAACACATCCGATGTATAGCAAAAAAATTACATGGCTAACTTGTACACATGCATAGGATTCTCAACACCGCCTCGAGCAGTCGAGGAAGGACGATGAGGTCGAATGCTCCCCCCAAGCGCCGAAGAAGAACAAGGTATCAAAAGAAGATGAGGAAGTTCTTGCCCCGACCTCCAAATACTTAGATGATTGCGACAGGCGGAGCTAGCGGAGAAAAGGACCTCCGATTGGCTAAAAGCGAGGAACCCGGGGGCCGTGAAGACCGGCAAAGACTAGGTACGTATATGCATGATAATCCGAACCAAACTTAGCCGGACATATTACGTTATGCGTTTGCCTAGATGATGCTAATATACATCTCCTTCTCGTATGGGAATTATGTACCCCATCGGCGGGGACAATGGGTCACCCGACCGCCTGCATCGGGTTTGAGCTTGGCAAGTTCATGGTGCCCAAGGGCCACTAATCGAGGAAGAGGAGTGGGACACTCGCAGTTCCACCTAATATATCGGCATGCGGTTGATCTGGGGTGACTCGGACTTTCATTTCAGGGTTCCTAAAGAGCTCTTTAACATGGAGGAGGACATTTCACCGCCACTAGGCTTCGACGAAATGTGGCGGTTGCTACGGCGCCGACCCTCGACCAATCCGTTGTCACCCTCTATGCTTTGCGTGAGTTTGTTTACCGATCATTACGCCAGTACACCACTAATTCTAGCTCTTCGATCCTATAATGACGTGACCATATGTGTTTGCGGGATGCAAGCATTGATAGCCCGAACGATGAATGAGCCGGTTGTGTTTCTATGTCCAAAGAATGATAGACGTGGCATATTTTTCTCATTTACGGATGGAGACCCGGAGGAACCAAGAGCTCAAGAAGCGGGCAAGGGTGAACAATATAAACACTATAAAAGTTTGTGCGATGCAAAAGTCGGAGAGATGGCGGACTACATCCGCCAAAAGTGCATGAAGAAGATCAAAGGGCCGGCCGGTCTTGTCGTTATGCCCAACATATCAAGTAAGTCAAAAAAAAATAATACTTTTTATTTTTTGAACACGTGGAATCTATCTCTAATCAAATAAAATGGTGTAGCATTGCCGGTATACAAACAACATCACACACCGCCCCTTTGGATTACTTGGCTAATCTTCCCTCGGGATGGATGTGCCCTTAGGCTCGACTCGTTGTATGATACGCACAAAGGCCTCTATAAACATTTTGAAGAGGCCTTGCAACCGTAAGTCACGACACTTGTATACTATTTCATACCATGAACTTCGTAAGTCATGACACCGAGGGATTTCGCATGTGGGGCTTACAAGGATTACTTGGCGTGCACCAGAGTCATACGATCGAGGCGGCAGCCCATACGCAAACAAAAACATGGGAACCAAATGAAGATCAGGCGAGATTTCGAGGTATATATATGTAGCATTACTCTCGCTTGCTCGCCCATATTGAATGGTCTCATAATATTCTAACCATTTTCTCGGTACATATATCGTGCATGCAAAGGCGGTAAGCGCACCTATAGGAACCAACCTTGTGTGGTTTCTATACCGCATTCTTCATATCCCGCAGTGGACGTGTACCGTACTACGTGGCGCCAAATGACGAAGAAAACCACGGAATTTTTTAGATGAAAGGCTTGGGCGACCTTACGCTCAAGAAAACCGGTTGGCGCCATCCGTAGGGGCGTCATTGAGGACGTTGTGCTACCTACCGGTCATTTCTTCGACCCTAACAAAGAACCTTGCTAGAAACGAGGACTTATGGGAACTACGGGATTGGAGAAATGCGCTAGACATGAAGGACTATACGTGGGATGGCCTGGACTTGTAACCTAGCTAGCTAAACGTGTTTGAGCAATCGATTGTTGGATCGAGTTTTGTAAATTGTGACGTGTAGTGTACAAATCGTCACTTTTAAACTCTAAGTGCTTTATAAATTGAATGTCCATGTTAGTTGAATGTTAAATTGTGATGCATATGTTCAAGATTTATGTGAATATTCTCTTATTTTATTATTTAATATGTGGCTTAAATCACAATTTATAATTTTATAATATTTTTGAATTTTTTTATTATCCTGAATTTCTTAACCGTGGCGGGCATATTATAAAAACCGCCATGGTTAACGATGCCCGCCATGGTTAACTGTTAACCGCGGGCGGTTTTAAAACGTCCGCCACGGTTAATAGATTAACCATGGCGGGCATGGAAAATCCGCCACGGTTAATCGATCGATTAACCGCCGTGACCCTAGCTCCGTGGTGAACACAATGCCCGCCACAGAAAATCTAGAAAGCCCGCCACGGAAGTTCGATTCTGTACTAGTGGTCCCTATCTGCCGTGACGCCGGCGTTCGAGAAACGTCCCGCGACGACTACTTCGTCTATCAGGCCGGCACGGAGACCAAGGGGCCATCGCTGGATCTGCTCGCCTTGCCCATCGACGCCAACGACTACCAGGTTGGGCTCCTGCGCTGCCGCGCTCGCGACATGTACTTCATCGCTATACTCAAACACCCGCGGGGCACGGGGCAAGTACTATCTTCACCTCTACAGCTCCGAGACGAAGACATGGAGCACCAAGTTGATGGCGTACTCTGATTCCCGACGGGAACGGCCGCCGTACGAGTACTCCGGCAAGGTGGTCACCATAGAAGGGGAGCTCGGTTCAGTGGGCTGGGTCGATCCCTGGCGGGGCATCCTCATCTGCGACGTCCTCCTGACAACAGCGAGCTTCGCTGCATTCCACTGCCGTCGCCAGCTGTGCCCAGGCCGTCCTGCCATAGTGATGGAGTGGGTTGTCGGGATGTCATTGTCCTCGAAGGTGGTTACATCCAAGTACTACCTCCGTTCCATAATACTGCGAATTTTTGACTCGTATAAACTGTATTTGGCCTTCTCGCCTTATTCAACTTTTTTAATAAATATTATCACTTTTGTTATTACTTATTACATCACTAAAGATATTGTAATGACGTTTTGTTTGTTTTATAATTTACATAAAAATTTGAATAAGACGAAGCGAAAACACGCTTTATATGAATCAAAAAAACCGCAGTTGAAATGGGCGGTCTAGAGCATCAATGACCCGAGTGCACACTTCATAAGCATAATGATAATCTTTGATAGCATACACATTAGAATTATATAAAAGCCATGAAAAAAATAGCGCGTTATAGCGCGCCATTTGAAATGTTGCGACGATATTGTTCATTTTCACGCTTATATGCGCTTATTGGCTCTATAGCGCGCCATAGCGCCGCTAAATGCAAATAAGCGCCATAGCGCCGCTATTCAGCGCTATTCTTGTCTGGCACAAAAAAAAAAAGTGCGGACCATTTAATCCCAAAAAAGATGTGCATGTTATCACTCTATTCTGAAATCCGAATTCATGAATTATAAGTTTATGAACGGATGATATATCATATGATCAGATTAAGTGATATTGTGGTAATGATTGAGGAATGAGGATTGAATATTGATTTTTTATGTTTTCTGGAATTCAAAACAAATAGTGCGCTTACACTGAGGATTGAATAATGATTGTGGTAATCTTTTCAACCATTTGTCCATAAAAGTACCTGCCATTGCACATTATTCCCAAAGAATCTAAGTAACAAAAATATATATTTATTTGATCAAGATTCAAATATGCAGAAGCTTACTCGCCGATGAACTGAGTCGAGACCGTCTTGTCGCGGTGCCGCCTGCGTCGCAATCCCGTCGCTAACTGGGATTGGCCGTGGCCGTGATCTGTGATCCCGTGAGCGGCGTATTTCCCTTCGGCCTGCGCGATGATGGCGCCCAGGTTCTGGCTGAGTCACTACAGTTCCCTTCGCGATGGCCGGCAGGCGAAGCGACATACGCTTGGTATCGTAATCGTCGTGACCTGCAAATGCTTCGTATTCCTTCCTAGGCTCCTAGCTGGGCTGGGCCGCACGTTAAGATTGATTCCTAGCAGTGCATGCACTGGGCCTTCGTATTCCTAGCTGTGTAGGTGGGCAGGAAAACACGCACACACACATGGATCCAGCCATCGGTGGTGCACGTATCTAGGCCATGGTGGTGCACACGTGGTAGAATTTGGAACCTGTTAACTAGTACTGCAATTTTACCTGGTGCCTGTGCACTCGGGAAGCCTAATGTGGCTTCGCCACTATTTGCAAGTATTGTGGAACGGAGGGAGTACTTTGAGATGTATGTGTCACAGAACGGAGGTTGAGAGGCGGCTGAATGGGGAAGGAAAGATGATTCTTGCAACAAGTGGAACAAGCACCGTGTGATCAAAATCCAAGAGGAGCCAACCTTGAAGGCCTACGCAGGTTTTCCTGCTCTGAGCCTGCATGATGACGGTGTTGTTTACATCATGGACAGACACAGTTACAAGGACCAACGGGCACTGCTGATTGCTGTTGATACGAGGAATCAGACTCTAAAAGCTGTGGCTGATTATGTTCCAAGGATTCCCTTATCTTTCACTTTCTACCGTATAAGTGAGATCTCCAAGCATCTGCGTAGGACGTCCTCTGCTAGGTAATTATGTATTGTGTATAAACATTCCTTTATCTTAGTTTTCTCCTACAGTTGCTTAGGTAGGTAACTAAGCTATGGTAATCTAGGATGTACTTCAGGAAAATACTGTTTTAAATTCATGCATCCTTGTGTTAACCATAATACACTCCATTTCGTTTTATATGGTGAGCACACATTTTAACAAACATTTTTGTAGCCAACCATTAGTATCACATTGTATAAATTCTGTTATACAGAAACAATTTTTTTATTTGTATATGAATATACTTTCTTATTTTATGATTTTGTTCCTAACGAGTCAAACCATCCCTTAAATTCTGATACATTCCAGTACTATTCTTGTGTGATTATCGCAACATGATGTATTAAAGTTGACCAACATTTCAGTACTCTTTTTGTATCAAATGGTTACTACTGCATCAGTCTTTAAATTAGACGTTTAGTTTAATAAACTGATAATTAGTTAAAAATGAACTGATTTCCTCTCTTACTGTTTCTGTTGGCTATGCATCCTTTGCTCTCACTGTTTCAGCCAGTAGTCAAATTAAACAAATTAAATTTCTGGTTCTGCACGAATTAATGTACCCTGTTCCATTATTCACACCACCAACTCACCGTCTTGAAACTGAATGGAGGCTGGCCATCTCCACTTCTCCATGTTTTGTTGTTTGCACGTACAGTACATCTGCTTCCCAAAACCATATTTGCCTATGCTAACTAGCCTGTGTTTTCAAGGATAGAACGGCACCAGTTATAACAAAATCTTAGATCCCTGCTTCCTTTGATCCCTACAATGACTAACAAGAAAGTGAAGGAACATGCCTAGCTCTGTAACTTCGACTAGAGGAAGGTCATGGAGACTTGAAAAGAAAAAGTGGACTAAACAGCGGAATTCTCAATTAGACCCAATTTGGGGCTTTTATGCTATGCCTTCCTATTCAATATGCATGGTCTCAGATCAAAAGGATACCTTTTCTACTTTGCATGCATGTCCTGAAATGGAAACTTCTTATCTATTGTTTTGATCTGATATATGTCTTCATTCGTATCTAGCTAGGCATGATAACCTGATGCTCTGTGTTGACTATGTATATTACTGCTAATTGATTCTGTAAAGACATGCTATCTGATAGCATCTATAAATGCCTATGACAAAAATTGGCTACTTCATCTTAAAACACATATATATTTAGAAAGCAAAAGATCTGGACTAGATAATCTCTGCACCAAACTAGTTTACGCCTGGAAATAAAACTGCACATTTTCGTCGGAAGAAGAGACATACATTGGAATCATATAATTTTCCAAATACAAGTAGATTTCACAGTTTGGTTTGGTCACTAGTTTAGCTTTTGGTTAACTAGCTTCTTTTTGGGACTTTCATTCTTGTCATTATAAGATCACACACACACACAAAAAAAAAAAAAAAAACTAGTTTATAATACAGTGTCCTGAGTTTTTATTTTGTGATCTCACCAGGCAACCGGTAAGGTAAACTCAGTTATCCACATCTTATGTCACATTAACCTTTGGGTCGATTGATTGGTGTATGAAAGTACCTAGCTAGCAACGTTCTTACTTCACTAATGCTTATTTCTGCTTGCTATTCGTTCAGTCTGATATCCTGCTAAGAGGATATATCGGCTGGAACACAAGGCGGGCTGTTCAAGTGATGCCAAGGTGAACCCGTTGGAGTGGATAATCCACA
Source organism: Hyparrhenia diplandra (assembly GCA_015847255.1). Lineage (NCBI taxonomy): Eukaryota > Viridiplantae > Streptophyta > Magnoliopsida > Poales > Poaceae > Hyparrhenia > Hyparrhenia diplandra. The sequence continues at coordinate 18,818 of JADLZK010006910.1, read as the reverse complement.
GGAAAATACCATGGGACTGACTTGTTTTTTGGCCTTGATTTGACTCCATGGCTGGAGGCATGCCTTGATATAATTGGAATGAATCATGGAGGACCAGAGTTATTAAGGGAGCTGTCAGGACCGGGACAATATAATACCATTATCTTATCTATTTGATGATCAGACCTCGAAGATTGATTCATTATTATTGTGTTTCTCCCATGAGTGTGTTTAGATTGATGGCAAGATTGGCTAGGATGCATCCAATGTTTTCAGGGGATATGGCCATTCAAGTTGTGTGTTTTCAGGGACATGGTCATTTTTTTTTGGTTTAGTTAGATGCAAGGAGAATATTTGACTAGCTCTAGTAATATGAAGCTACTCTCCCTATTTAGCCAGTAGACAGTTTACCGGAGGTAAAATGGGTGAAATTTGGTGATGTGGGCACCAAGTTCTTTCATGTTAATGAAACTCTTGTTTCCAACCATCAAGAAAAATGCTAAAATCATTGTGGGAAGCATATAATGGATATAGGTTGGGATCTGAATTCCACAACACCATCTTTGACCTTGGAAATCTTAATCACTCATCTCATCTTATTATATTTCAGTTTATTAGAAGAGCCTTTTATCAGTAGGGAACTATGGACGGTCCTCACGGGTTAGCTGTGGTTACATGCCACGGATTCATGATACATGTTCTTTCATAATTATTTAATTATGTATGCGACCGTTGTGAGTTTCGTTTAGTTGTTTCCAAGACTATCATGTCATATAAAAAATGAAATGAGAGTTTCATCTTGTGGTTTTCATAGGCATTTAATTTCACGACTTCGAGAGATAGTTGTATTAGTGCCAAGAGAGTTTCACCAAGATGAAACTTTTCCCTTCTCTCTCCTCAAAGTTTCATGCAAAAAAATTGGATTTTTCCCGATGTGACACTCTATTTAATGTGCATGAAATGCCTATGAAACCCCATTGAGACTGGCCTTAGGTGAGTCCCGTCTCTCTCCCCTCTCTCTTCCCCCCACGGATTCAGTTCCTCATGATGGAAACATTCACTTCCCCATGAATCGATTCAGCTATCTGTGAGTTTGACACTGTTTTTTGAATGGTTGGAAACAACCCTAACTTCGGTTCAGTGGGATAAAACGTTTCTCTTCTCTCTCTACCCATTTCATACAAAGATGACACCCCATGAAATTCCTATAGAATTAGCCTTAGAAAGCAAATCTACAACTCTCATCTAATCCTATACCCATTAGAAGTACTTTTCAATGAGAACCAGTTGTTTCATCTATATTTTATTTCACTCTATATGTCATCACAATCTTAAAAACAACAACATGAAACTCTATGCTTCTCAATTTTTTTTTTTTTTTAAAAAAGTTTATTAAACGTCATCTAATCATGATTAAACGGTAAACATTGGGGTATGCCGTATGCGCTCAATTAGAGGCGCTCGTCGAGACGTGCGGCAGCAATTAAAGCTGCAAATCGCGCGGCGCGGGGGCGGAAGAGGGAAAAAGAGCGGGGAAAAGAGCCCGAGCGGCAAGCAGCTGAAATCGACGGCAAGAAACATCCAATCCAGTCCCGGCTGCCGCCTGCCTCGGTGCCTACCGCGGTCCCGCCTCCCGTGCCCTGCTCGCCGCTCCTTGCCGCCGTCGCTGTGGTCGTCGCTGGGGCTCCCCTTCTCCTTCGCAGGCGCAGAGGTCGTCGCCTGCAACAGAGGGCAGGCCGCAGGCGCAGGAGTCGACTTCGCCGCCGGCACAGCCCCTCGATCCTTCTCTCTAGGTGCTCCCTCGGTTCTCTCCCCCATCTTCCCATGGTCCACTGGTCTGTAGTTTTGATTTCTGCATGTCAATCACTCAATTCATGAATTGGATTCGGGATTTAGGGCTAAGACTGAATGTACACTACCTGTCTGCCTCTGTTGACTGTTGGTCCTTATTACGCACCTAGTAATTTAGTACTATAAGTTCAAGTTGTGTTATTACTGCTGATTTTGCTCAAAAAAAAAAGTTTGATCTTCCTAAACTATAAACCATAGGCAGCCTTCGCCATTTGGATTGAACATTTTTGCTCCGTCTCTCAGGAATACCCAAGTGCCGTCGTGGGTTCAGGAGGAGGATGTATGGGAGGCGTGCATCGCAGCTGCTCAAGGAGATCGACTCCTCTGAGGCTGGCCAGCTCGCACCATTCAATGTAAGTCCCACTTCTCTGTAGTCGCCTGCAGTTACTAGTTGGAATCAGAGTGGTTCCTGCTTCTATTCATTTGTGTCCGTGACAGGCTGCGAATTTGTATGATCTGTTATGTTCTGTGTTTGATGGGTGAAATTGAGTGTAAAAAACCTCTTGTATTTTCAGTCAAAAGTGTTACTTTACTTCTGTGGTAGCACCTCAAAAATCATAAACCGTCTGTCAAATAATTGTTGGTTTGGCTGATAGATGTGGTTGTGATTGAGTGCCTTTTAAACCCTTGTCCCTTCAAAACATGTTAGTTAGTGTGTGCTATCAAAATCTGGAAGAAAATCACACGAGACCTGGAAAATTCTCCATCAAGTTAAACCGTATCCATACCTATGAACTTAGATATAGAGATCACTACATGTTTCATTAATTCATAACCATATTTTTTACCATGTGTATCTAATATGGATGTAAACAATCATGTGTTATGAAATCTTCAGAACGAAACTAAGGGTACCAGCTGCAATATTGTGTACTACCTTTTCATTGTATAGTTCCAAAAAAAAAAAACTAAGAAGTTTGAAAATATTTAGGTTACTCTTCCATTATCAGAAGCAATGTGACTTTGATAGCTGCAGTTCCTTTTAGTTTCTTTCGTACCTAACTAACATGCAATCTCTGAAATGTGCAGAGTGACGTTTTTGATCAGGTGATTAGGGAGTGCAATGAGCACAATTCACAATTTCAATCATTGATCAGGTAAATTGTATCCTACTAGATTGTTGAGTTGTTGACCAACTTGATACAAAACTACCCTGATTATTAAGCATTTCCAATGCACAGTTTTCTGACTGGACCTGGCTTATGACAGGAAAATGGTGGAGCAAAACTTAGATATCGAGACAACTAGAAACGAGGATCACTATGGTGCAGCCATCCACCATCTATCCCTGCTCCGTAACAAAAGATGCCTTATGGCTTACATGTACAAAACTAAAAGTTCACTGATGACTAAACTTTTTGTTTCTCTGTTTATGCTGATAACACATGCTTAAAATTGATTTTGTGTGTACTGTGTACTTTCACTGATAGAATTATATCCAAATAGGTACAACCGAGCAGAAGTTATTCAGAGTTTTAGATGGAAGGTTGGCCCTGTGCTTCCTCACGACATACAAGAAAAGCTCCATTTCTCAGAGAAGGAGTACTTCAAGAACCACTCTGCAGCCATTAAATCATACATTTCAGAGATGGATATAGATTTGACAGTGGTATGGAGTTTTTTCCTATTTTTTCGGCTTTCTTAGGGATGAGATATCACTTATCAGACTTCTTAAACCCTTTATTACAGGATATGGTTCCTCCCAAGGATCCTTACATTCAGGTTCGGGTGCTGGAGGACATTGGTGAAGTATCTCTTGGTGACCATTCTGTGTCATTGACCAAGAACTCACTCCATTTCCTAAGGCGCACAGACGCTGAACAATTTATATCACAGGTTTGCTATCTGCTTCTTTGTGATGTCCTATCCCTCTCTCTTTTGGTAATAATATGATGCTGAACTTACTATAGGGTCTTATGGAAGAATTTCTTGAGTAGAGATCACATATGAATATATGATGCACAATAGGTATGACTCCTTGCATTTTTATCTTACTTGAGATGTACTTTCAGTAGTGCAATAGTTCTAGTGTACAAGGGCCAAAGCTTACTTGTCTTAGATCAGTAAAGACATGATATTCCGTGCATATGGTTAGTTTAGCTGTCACAGATAAGTGTATAGATTTTCAGTTTAGGCTGTTTATAGGTACCAACTTTGAAGCATTTGTTCTGTACTTGGACCTGCTTCTTAAGCTATACATTGGTGAACTGATTATCTTGCAGGATGTGCGCTGCCTCTTTCTCTTCAGTGCTGCTGCCTGATGGAATAGCACCCTATGATGCTTGAAGTGACTATTTGCTACAATGAAAGGATAGGTCTGAAGGTACAGGGTACATGAGACGTTTTCTGTACCAGAGAGCTTCTAACTAGTTGCTGGCGATGATTTCTTGCTCTAGATGATTGAGTGAAGTTTATAATATCTCTGTTAATGGCAACTTTCTTCATGATGTATTTTTGTTAGTAGAACCTACAACTTTGTAAGTTTTACAAGCAGTCTTACTAAATTCATTGCCTCTGTTTACATATGGATGACTTTTGGTCAGTGTGCCATCCAAGAAAGCAGATGGTGATGGCATTTTAACTTGTGTATTAACATTTATTTTTGCTCGACTTAAACTTAATTTTCGTGTTTACTTCTTGCACTCAATGTGGTAAAATCACTGTTCTCTCACACTTTGAATTCTAACTCACTCGTGTCAGAAGCTACTACCTTTCCATCTTAGCCATGAAGCAAGATTAGTGCACTTATTGAAGGCAAGTTCCTGCTTGCTGGATTTATGTAAAGTTGTGTATTTATTCTTGGGAACTTGCAGACCAGTATGGCTGTCTCAACAACTGTTGATACTTGATATTTAGAGACTAGCTTTTGAACGAACTTGAATTTTGGTTTTTGAGGGAAGAAGATGTAGAGACCTCTAAGCTTGAAGATTGCTAAATTTTGAGCTTATATAAAACTTTAAACCATACAACAGTTGTATTATGTTGTAGTACCTGCAAACTTTTAAATTTGAACTGCATCACTGCATGATGCTTATTGACCACACACTTGGTTGAGAATGCGGTGCCCTTCCATTCTTTTTTCTTCTTTCAAGCCTTTGTCCATGTTTTTTCTTGTCTGATGCAGTTATATAAACGAGTGACTATCGTGGACACTGGACAGATTAGTGAATTGGAGGCAACCACCAATATCCCCAGGAAGAGGTTCCAGATGCCTGATTTTAGTCGCTGGTGCTAGGATCACATCGCTGTCTGCAACCGGCTGTAATACTGACTGGATGTACCACCATCTCCTAGTTAGAATTCCATCTGATCTTATGGAGTCAATGTAATCACAGTCATGGAAGCACGGCAATTGCCCCAAACTTCAACTAATTCGCTAAGAGAATAAACCCTAGGTGATGGAACGTGGCACAGCTGAATGGTCTTCGCTTGGGGGAATGACAGTATAACTCAAGTGATATTACACAACGAAACACTAGAAAAGCGTGACAGCATAAAACACAAATATATTACTCCATCCCAAATTATAAGACGTGATATTTTACGCAAATTTTTGAATAAGACGAATAATCAAACTTGAGGTTCAAAAAGTCAAAGTCTTATAATTTGGGATGGATTAAGTACAAGATATCTATAGATAATGGGTCGATGTGCTAACCTAATAAACAAGGCGCAACAGGTCGCTTCATATCAAGAAATGCCAGCTCAAAACAGGTTAACCAGCTAAGAAACAGCAATAGCACTCCAACAGAGTAGATGACATCCGCTGACTTCTAAAGGGCCCAACACTTAATTCCGTCGACGATGAACAGCTTGGGAGGGCGTTTCCGTTCTGATCGCTTTCCATACTTGTGTTTTCTATGCCTAAACTCCCCGCTGATAAATTGAGGTGGGTAATACTTTTGCCGTAGGCACAGGCCACCTGTTCAAAATTTTGGACATAAATGTAATGCGATTCAAAAGATTATGCGGAGCATTGTTACGATACGTCAGTTCAGAATACCTGTTAGGGTGAACGCTGCTATTGTCTCCATCGATAGTCCAGTCAAGCACACTAGATGCATAAACATGAAGGCCAACTTCAGAAACAGTCCTGTCAAACACAACAATGAGAATTATGCTTGAATACCTTGTGCCCAAAATGCACACCCCCTTGACACCAATGAATATATATATTAGATTACAAGCACTTGAATACACAAAAAGGAAATCTAGACATACGGTTTTGTTTTGAGATATGCCAAGACTTCAAGAATCACATCCGACGATAGGAACGGGGTCAAAGTTCGTTCCTTTTCATCATAGCTCATGCAATAGGGGTCCCTGCCACAGAAGTTCATCCCAATAAACTTCCCATCAGCATCAACGAGGGGCCCTCCAATCCCAGCCTGATCAGGTCACATGGAGTGCTGATTTGTCAAGCAGATGCAGCAGAAAACTGTGTAAAGATGAAGAGGAAGGGGGGCAACAGCTTTACCTTAGTTATCTTACATGTGGAGTATTGAAGCAGTTTGCAATCAAGTCTGACCAACATCTCTGTATGTTGCCCACTTGCAGCCATTAATATGCCAGATTCAAAGACACGCCCTACAGCTACAAATGTATGAGAATGATTATGCTTTGTCTGTTGAATATTTGCTGGATGCGGAGCAAAGAAATCCTTCACAGTGACTAGAGCAGCATTGTAATGCAAACTGTAATGCTGCAACGCCCCTGCTCTGCGCTCTTTATTTGGAAGCAACACTTCAATCTGCAAACAATATAGCAAGACTTAAGCAGTTCCTTAAAACAACAAGGATCACAGATAGTAGTTGGTACCACTAACCCTCAAGTTCTCAGCAACCTTCTCGTCACTAACAAAATTTGAGACTAAACTAGCTGACGTTAAAATAATCGCAGACCCATTCCATTCAATAAAAACCCGGTGCACGCAAAAATCCTTTTTTTCCCCTGCATGCCATAATTATGGTCGTTAGTGAATGATGGAAAAAATATAAAAATCTGCAAGAACATCAATATAAAATTACAATAGAATGAAGCAAATAAGACAACATTTTGGTCATTACTTATGATGAAACCAATACAAGTATCAAAGAGTAAAATAGCACATCAATGTAAAATTACCATAGAATGAAGCAAGTGAGACAACATTTTGAGATATGTTTGAAGAAACTGTTTCACTGAGTTCACTCCAGACACCACCACCATATATGTCACCAAAAGTATCTTCAAAACTATTGACCAAAACCACGTCTGCTCAAGGATAAATAGAAATTAGATGTTAGTGGCAACGCAGAGCTGCAAAATATGCAATGTAGAAAAATCACCAGCATTGATTCATCACCTGGCATATCCATCTTCGGGTAGCCCTTGGAGTCTAGATTCCAAAATGGATCCTCATTGAGAACATCTGTGACTGTGTAGTAGAGCAACAAAGTCAAGTGATTTGCACTGTCATATGCTGTTACAAAATACATTAAGTACAAGTAGTGGTCACATAAAATTCTACACATAATTTCAAAATGTACAATGAAAATAATTTTTACAACCAGGGCGACAAATCAGAAATCACTATGTATGAACATACCCCTGAACATGGAATAACCATATTATGTGAATATGTGATTAAGCACTGACATATGAAATTATTATATAACTGTGAAAAGGCTAAAAAGTTTATATTTATTATGAAGTAGAAAATGAAAAGAAAGCATTTGAATCCCGTTGCAAGTCAACTAGCTTAAGAAACATGATCGATACGATACAAAGTGAACGTTCAAATAAAGCTGGTAATAGGCAGACCTGAAATCCATGAATTTTTCTTTCCTCCACCAGTGCAAGTTATTTTTGTCTTCTTCTTCCTATTTGTGAGATCATCAGTTCTTTTTATCCTTCTTTGAGGTTCTTGAGAGATCAGCACCACCCCTCTTAGTTAGCTCCTTCCCAACACTGTAGTATTTTTTTAAAAAAAAAATAAGTAAATGTGGGTCCAAACAAAGGGAAATCAGCATTGCTAATTGCTTCATCTGATTTACTGTGACGTCAAAAGGGGTCCTAGCCTAATGGTTAGGATACTCGAGCAAAGACTCCCGTGGAAGCGAATTTCAGGCTGTGGTTAAAAAAATTCCCTCGTCGGTCCGTGTGCCAAAGCACTAGTTAAGAGCCGGCCTAGGTCACGAGGGATCGAGCTGTGGGGCTCTGGTTAAAAAAAAATTCTCGTCGGTCCCGTGTGTCAAAGCACTAGTTAAGAGCCGACCTAGGTCACGTAGGATCGAGCCGTGGGGGCTCCGGTTAAAAAAATTCCCTCGTCGGTCCGTGTGCCAAAGCACTAGTTAAGACCCGGCCCAGTCCCGTAGGATCGGGCCGTGGGCCTCCTAGTGTCGAGGCGGGGGTTGGGGTTCGAGGATTTTCCGGTCGAAAAACCAAGGTTTCTTCTTAAGAAACAATGCCGGTGGGGCGGTCTTTCCCCACCCGACCGAAGTTTTTTTTTTTTTTTACCGTGACACTGGCTAACTGTATCATCTGTGGCTAACTATTTCACCTAATCTAATAAGCAATCAAAACTATTCCTTAGATGTGCCCGACTGTATATACGAACCTGACAACTTGCTACCTCAGAAAACTTGATTCAAATAGTGTGTCACAGTCGAACCTTTTTTGCCTGGCCATCTAGCAATGGATCGGCTAAAGGCGTCGCCGACCCGTGGCGCTATGGCTGTCGGCTCCGGGAGAAGGAACGCGGGGGCTAGGGCTGAAGGCGTGCGCGTGCCTTTGAGGGAGTGGCGAGGCCGCGACCGCCCGCCAGGCGGTAGGAAAGGCAGTTGCCATCTCACTGACAGGCGGGTCCTATAGAGACACGTGACCATCCCCATCTCCGAAATCAGATCGAGTCCTTTCTTGCCTCCAAACGCGTAGCCGCCGTGTCACGTGACGGAGGTACAGGTTCCTTTGGCAAGGTTCCACTATCCAGATGTTCCAGACATCTCGAGTGACCACTCTGTGGACGTCAAATGACCAGCAACGACCGACTCGACGTAAGGTTTGAATATGTGTGTGAAGTGATTATATATTGCAGGATCTGCGCTGTCTGCCTGCTTGATGGAATAGCACCCCAAGTGATGCTTGAAGAGATTTGCAAGAATGAAAGGACACATGTCAGTGTCTGAAGGTACAGGGTACATGAGGCGTTTTCTGTACCAGGGAGCTTCTACTCTAATTACTCTAAAAATAAACAAAACTCACCTATAAACACATGTAAAAGATTGGCCCACTAGAAAGTTAGCAGATTTATTAATTTATCATAGATCCTTGCTAAAAACGGGCATGCTAACTAACATTGAAAAAATAACATCTTAAATCCTAGAATACACATAAAATAAAATTTGAGCACCATGTCATGAATTAGCTCAAAAGATCACCATGAGAAACCCGACCAGTTGAGTTGTGTTTATTTTTAGAAGTTGGACTTTTGTAGCTGCCCCGGCATAGTCAGCGGATGATGGGTGCACTTGACAAGTCCAAACTATTTCCCAAGTAAGCATTTCAGCACTTTCGTGGCCATGTTTTACTAGAACTTGTGGAAACGTCGGAATGGAGTCATTTTTAGAAATGAGGCGCTCACACATCAACATGTGTTTCGTCTCATCCACAATGATGCAAAACTCTAGAAATACTAGATTGCCAAAGAGAGACAAAGCTACAGCTGTTGCCTGGTATAATCTTCCGTTGTCAATAAAGTTTTAAATCTCTAACCAAGACATTTAGCTTTGCATGTCTAAAAAACAGGCTATATCGGCAGCTAAGAGCTAACTTATATATAAAAAAGCTTAAGCTATAGTCGGAGATTTACCTTGGTTATCAAACATGTAGCCTAATACAAATGAAAAAAAAAAGGCTACGCACATCATGTAGTGTGCGCGTTTTTTTTTTCCTTTTCTCTCTCATTTTTTTTTCACGACTTTTTCTTCAATATTTTATAATATTAAATACGAGTTCGAGTTTGAGTTTGCTAACCACGAGTCCCACGCGGTCTGATGGACACATCCGCACATCGGGACATCAGTCCTGTTAAGCTGATTCCAGCGGCCAATATGGTGCAAAAGTTACAAGCGAAAACATAACCTTTTTTTTTATGCTTGAGTTAGCCCAACAACGCAAAGCCCTGGTCAGCCCACCTTATAATACTCTAACAAAAAAAAAAAAAAAAAAATCCAAAGGTGGTATAGGCAGAGCGCCACTAGCCAATTCTAGACGCGCGCGGCTTCCGAGGCCGGCCAGGAAGCCACCGGCCAACCACCAACTTCGGGGTGCCATGCTGTGCCAGTGCCACGGTACGCAGTACAAATGCACCACCGCTGCCCCTCCGGCCGCTCCACCCGGCCGGCCGACGCACCGACGCATTCCTTCCGCCGTGCCACCCACCCTCCTCTCCTCTCGCGGAGGAGGTACGGTGAGCACGAGCGCCACACCACACATCCAGCCGGCCGAGGTGCGTCGCCGCGGCAGGCTGCCCCGGGCTGAACCATGGCGGGCTCCAAGGTGGCCGTCGTCTTCATGTCGTCCGCCGCGCTGCTCTGCCTGTACTACCACCTCCTCCTCCTATCCCTCTCCGAGGACCCGGCAGCCGTCCCCGCAGTCGCCCTGCGCCGCGCCGGTGGCCACCGTGCCAACACCACTCCGTCGTCCGGGTCCCGCAACATCGTCCTCCGCTTCGGCATGTCCGGGCAGCCGCTCCGCGTCCACGCACACGCCCCTGCCCCTGGCGGCGACCTCCCTGACATCGACACGTTCCGCGCCAAGCTCGACAGGCTGCTGCCCGACTGGTCGCGCTTCGACGCTGAGCTCGGCCCCATGCACCGCTACTTCGGGGCTGGACGGGCCGCTGGACGTGCGCCAGCGGCTCGCGTACCTGTTCGCCATCCTTGACCGGTCGCCCAGGGACGGCGGCGTTGACGTCGCCGAGCTGGAGGCGTGGCTGCGCCGGCAGGCCGCCGCCCGGCTGGACGCCGTCACGCGGAGGGAGATGGCCCGACACGACATGGACGGCAACGGTGCCGTCACGCTGCGCGAGTTCTTCGCAGGTGACATTATTAGGCCGAAGAACGCGAGAATTTTGTTCTGTTTTAGTTCCTACGTTTTTTTTTTGTACCAAACTGAATGGATTCGTGTGAAATTACTACACAAACGGATATCAAGATTGGAGGAACATGGGACATGGCAAAATGGGTTGGTGGATGCACAAGTTTGCGAGCGCGGACAGAGACGGAGATGGCTCACTCAATGCCGTCGAATTCAACGAGTATAAATACGTCATAACTATATACATCTGATTGGTTCTCCTATATTTACAACTTTTTTTTTTTGGTAACGTGAACATGCTGTCGTGGCAGCTTCTTGCATCCTGAAGACAGCAGCCAAGAGAGCGTGATGCTGTGGCTACTCAAGGACAAGCTAAGGCACGATCGAGAAAATGTGGTTTCGTAACACGTTAAATTCCAATGATATTTTGTGTTTGTACTCTTGCGTGCTGTAATATTTGTTTTGGATGTTTTGGTTGGAGAACAGTGAGATGGACCATGACGAAGATGGCAGGTTAAGCTTGGAGGAGTTCGTTGCCCAATCTCACATGATTATTGCCCACATCTCCGGTGCACATCACGACGACGGTGGCCATGATCTTGAGCGTGCCGAAGCTGAAAAGAAGTTCAGAGAATTGGACGCCGACATGGACAAGTAAACATTCTAATAACAACAATAATTTGACAAGATTATGAAATAGGAGCATAAACATATAGTATTAAACGTCTTGCAAGATTTTATTATTTTTTTTACCTCCAATGTTCAGCTACTTAACGGTGGAAGAAGCACGCTCTGCACTGCAGAGCCTCATTACAGGGGAGTTCTCGTATGCTACTTCACATGCCAAGTTTTTGATGAAGGTGGTAGCCACATCAAATCATTAAATTATCTAGCAACTAGGTTTACTTTCCCTGTTTCTTATCTTAATTGCAATTATGCATATTGATACAGGCTGATGTTAACCAAGACGGCAAATTATCGTTGGAGGAGATGCTAGATGACTACATATCCTTCTACAGCACCGTTTATACGGATGATCATTACAGCAATGAAGTTGATAGTGATTCCCACGACGAGCTATGAGCAGTTAAGCTAGGGTAGGGCAGCGATATGGGGAGGAGGTTCTTTACTTTCGAATAGGAGTTCACAGCCAAAAATGGAAAATGTACAGCAGACATTCAACTGCAAAGATGAATTTTGTTCATCGTGACCCACTCTCTGTTTTACGATATTTTTCATTACAAACTGAACATTTTAAGGGCATGTATTTTTTTAAGAAAAAAACTTTAAATTTTGAAATTGTCATCTCCAACCCCATACAATATTTAAATCCTACACAACACAAATTGAGGGTTCAACGCTCAATTCTTCTCCCCGAAATATGGCCCAACGACAGTGCAATAATTTTAATAAAGTCCCATTATCATCCCTCCCATGATTGATATACTAACGTTTATATATATGAGGATGGATCACATTATTCACTGCATCACTTTGGGAAATAAGATAAAGTTTGTCATGTAATAATACAAGACCAACATCATTACCATTAGTCATAAAGATGCATCTCTTATTCCAGAAAACATAGTGATAACCATCATCATCTAAACACGAGACAAACTACATTTCTCTTCATTGAGGATACATAAAGGACATTTTTCAAAAGAAGTGTGAAGCCAGAGTGGCAAAATCTCCAATTGCTTCAACTTCTTCTTTGAAGCAATTGGCAACTCTAAACCTTCTTTTTGTCCTCTTAGGATCCTCTTTGTAGAGAATCCCTGTAAACAATATAGTCGCACCTGAATCAATCCATCCTTGGTGCTTAAACATGGATGTCAGATTAATAATCCAACAAGTACAAAATCCTGAATGTAGTTTGTTTTCAGGTCACTACAAAACGACATGATTTTTTAAAGATAATGCCCAACTATAAGAAGATATGAAGTTCAGTTTTACTAACATTCGCCCACTTGTTGTCTACAACATTCTCCCATTTGCCAAACACTTGCTCCTGGTCCTTGATTGGTGGTTACCTAGTGAAATCAGTAGACATCATGATGGACACATAACATTCACACATTTTAATAATTAGTTTAACAGATTTGGTTAAGATCTATGCATTTCAAGTAAATCTTGGGTAGAATAATTGTACCTAAATAAATCTTGGTGTTGCTGGGCCAGATGGTTTTGGAGGGAGACATCCTATTGGGGTGGAGGTTTGCTCTGATTTTTCAAGGAGTTGGGCTTCAATTGGGTAAGGTAGGTGATTTTGTGGGTGGAAGAACAAGAGGACAATCATTACCAACTTTCCACGCGATAGAGTAATAATCTTGCTCCAATAGCCACCAATTTTCAAATCAAAAAGGCTGATTAGTACATGGACATTGGGAATTAAGAACATCAAGAATAGGTGCATGGTCACTATGCATCCTAGGAATATGGTAGATCGTCGTTGATGGAAAAGCCAAACACCACTCTGTATTCCCTAGACATCGATCAAGTCTTTAGAAAGTTGGATTAGTAGAAAATCTTTTATTAGTCCAAGTCTAAGCATGACCACTATAACCCATATCAATAAAACTGCATTGCTTGACATAAAGAAATAAATTCATCAATATGGTGAACATTAGCTCTAAAGGGACCAAGCTTCTCATTGACATGTGCAATATTGTCCATGTCCCCGTACATAATATAGGCAAGTTGTTATCTGTAACAAAATTTAACACTTACTCCAGATACTGCTAGTGGCACCGTGATGAGGGTCACAGTAAAGACAGACTAGGGCATATTGCTTCAACGTAAGTTTATTTACACACACTAAGAAAATGAAATGACGACTGTGGTTACGATAGTGTGAGGTCAATACCATCATTCCATATCAGCCAAAGGACACGGATTGCCTTGAAATGGAACAATGAAAGCATCCTCGTAATTAAACCTAGTTAACAAAGGGAAGTCTTAGTAATAGTGGTATCGTGGGTTTCAGATATGAAGCATACACGTGCTCTAGTGGACAACATTAGGCAGTCAAGGTGATGCATCATGGAACTGTGGAGGCTCCCACTTGAGCCTCACTAGCTCCTGGATAAGTGTGTCATAGGTTTCAAATCATGCGTAGAAACACGGGGGATCTTTGCAGAGAATTGCCACCAATTGGCTAGGTTGTAGCATCACTGCGACCATGTAGCTAAACTTGATCGTTGGTGTTGACACATTTATCGTATAAATTTATTAATCAAATAAATATGAGAAAGGGGTATAAATAATAATACCAACTTAGAATAGGGTGTCACTAACATATTTCCACGAGTTTTTGGTGAAGTTATGATTTTTGCGAGGGACTAAACAGGGGAAAACAATAGAATTGGTGTGACATACGACTCCAAGACATGTCCCAATCATATTCGATCCAACTCCTACAAAAGAGCAACATAGAAGTACCTCAAATGAAGAATCAAAGTACAACATTGCGAAGAGCTCATCGAGATGATCGAAACGGATATATCATTTGCCATATTCGGAGTCCGAATCGGGGAAGATATCGTCGCGAGCGGGGTTCGGTAAACGGGCATAACTCCCTCATCCGGACTCCGTTTGACCTTGAATTTCAAATAATTCGGAAACGGCACGCGGCGACGCCGACGCGCACCCACAAAAGCTCAGCCCAGGTGGGGGCCATCTTGGGCCGATCGGCCCAATAATGGGGCCGATCGGCTGCTACCTCCGCCACGTCGGCCCCCGCTTCCCAAGCTTCCTCCACCGCCTCTAATTAAGGCGCGATCTAAACCGGTTGTTTGATGTCGGTTTGATCCGAGGGCGACGGTAGAAGTGCGGGGATTGATTCAAGATTAATACCACATCGCTTTGCCCAAGAGACGAGGCGAAGACCCATATATAAAGACCCCTAGACCCCTAGGAGCGAGGTACCGTTTGACTTAAGAGTTGTCCCATGAATGGATGGTCTCTTGTCAATATGAGAGAATTAGATTAAACAGCTACAATGTAATAGAATAGATCTAGTAGAGAGTTAGGGAGAGCGGAACTGCGTTCCGGTTCTGAAGAAGTCTTCAGCGTTTGGTATGTCTTTGTATCTTTTCATTGTAAGACTTATGCTTTAATATATTTATCTTCTCTAGTTACTTTTATGCCTTTCATTTATTGATTAGAATATAGTTGTTATATCTTTGCATGGGATCTTCGCTCGCATCGAGTGCTTTAGTTATAAATTGTGACTAGAGTAGTAATTAATAGTGTAGACGTGGTGTCTAGACTAGAGGTTACCTTAGATTGCACCCAGTCCCACGGATAGTTGTGGTAGCCCTGGTGGTGGCAGACCACGGCCGGCCGGCGTATTCCACCACGTTCGGATTGGTGTTGTAGGACCGTGGTCGGACTTCCTAGCCCCTTCTCATCTCTTTCCGCGGCTAGTGTTCCGATGTCCCGAAGTGTTCTTATATGATCGCTATACCTTTTCATGCTTCAGTTATCATAGAACCAAAGTACTAGAGAAGAATACAGGAACCTAGATCTCTCCCGTTGTCCTCTCGACCTAGCTATCTATTCTATATTATAATATTCTCCGGGTTATGTGCCATTAATTATCTTATCAAATATCATTTACCCCCTCACTTTAGTTTAGTTGGTATAATAAGTTAGTAGATACATGATGGTAATTTATCATAGTCTTTACCCTTGCTTCCCGTGGAAAATATAAATAACGATACTGAATACTCCCTGTAAAAGCTACAATGGTATATGTTCTGGCGCTTGAATCCTTTATATTATTTTTGCACTTAATAAATACCAACGGTTAGGCGGGTGGACAGGGAACACAAGGGTAAACCCTTGTATCCATACTCTGCCCCCCAACATTAGTCTAGATATTGGAAGGCGCAGTGATGCAATTCACCCATCATTATCCAACAACTAGCTCGACACATGTTGATATTTAGTACGTGAAAGGTCAAAAAAAACTTCCACTTGCGTTGTTTGGTAGCTCTCACCTTCTTCTTCTTCTTCTTCTTCTTCTTCTTCTTCTTCTTCTTCTTCTTCTTCTTCTTTGCCTTTGTTTTGAAGTTGTTGCCCTTTCTCACACCACATTCGAGATAGAGTATTGTTGAGAGTGTGTCGTATACTCCCCATTGTTGTGTCTTGGGCTCAATTGTTTTTTTTAAATCATGGGCCCGGTATATTTTAGAAATTAGTTATATGATATTTAATGATATTTTTGTAAATATTAACTTGTTGTGGGTAATAAAGAAAGCAACCCCTCTCACCTTCTCTATAAAAGGATGAGAGAAGACGTCGTGCTCATTCAACACACTATTTCCATTATTTTGTCATTGTGCATAGGGGTTTAATGGGAAAAAAGATAGAAGCTTAGAATAACAAGTATAAATCTTGGTATAAGAACTTATAATTGATATAACAACGTATAAAATCATGCTATGAGAAGTTATAACCGACATACAAATCTTGAAGTGAAACCCATCATCCTCTTAGTCCAAATCTTCTTGGATTTGACAACATTTGAAGTATTTTTGTTATCTCATGTAACAATCCCAACCGCCTATCTACCCCTTCAATGAAAAAACTTGCAAATAGCAAACTCATCGTAATTTTTCTCATTCAATACATGACTGTAGGCTAAAAAATTAGAAGAACAAACACGAAATAAGATATGGAGAACACGAGTTAAAGATGGCAGAACGAGTTAATATCCTAAATCTATCGGAGTTATCTTAAACTCAACTAACCTGCAAGTGGGGTGAACCTCTATCCGAACTATACACGAGTCACCAGCTTCACAACCTTCTCACATCCATTGTAGAAATGTGTCTCGATTGTGACCCCGAAAATAGGTCAAGATAGATGACTAGGGTAGGAAGTAGGTGTCACCTGGCGTGGCACCATACAAAAGTACTCCATTGTGCCCCTGTTTCAGCAGCAGCTGGCTGATGTATGTGCATCAACAAAGAATAGAATGGTATAATTTAGGGCTTGAACGATTCCTATTAAAAGCAAAACAGATCTTAGTAGACCCATGTACAAACAAATCAAAAAAGAGTCCAAATTAAGAAGTCGAGGCTTAAAAGTTAAAATTATATGTTTAATAGTGTGATATAAAAATTAAAACAAAGATAAAACAAAAAATATGTCTAATAAAAGATTTGGTGTATTCAAACAATCACATTTTCCACTAGCTTTCTCATCACAACACCTAGATACAGACAAGATGGAAATCTAAATAAAAAATTACAAAACTAAAATTTGTTATTGATCATATATTAATTATTGCAAGTCTAGCTTTACATTTTGACAATTATGTATGTTTTAGCATAAAATTGAGATGCACACTTAAGGTTTGTAGCTCCATGATTCACAATCTCAATCTTTCAATGACAAATGACTTATTCTGTTGTAATTTCGGTTTTAGTATGCATACAATTTAAAATCCCCACCAAACTTCATCACAATTAGCGTAAGGTTACATTCTACTTGCCCATATAGCGATTCCCCATGCCTTGGCCTGGGCTACAGGTTGTCTCCCTCATCGACGATGAAGGTTACGGGCTGCGAATGCAGAGCGTGGAGTTTGAGTTTGCCGACATCACGTCGCGAGGTCGCCAGCGCAAAAACGGCGATTTCAACCCTAGGTGCCCCACGGGCCAACATATGTGAGGGGTGTGTTTTTTACATGATCCACACATTACGAGCAATAGGGGTGGCAACATGGGCACTCCAGTCCGCCCCGTTTGCAGTCTGACATAAAGGTCTCCTTGCGAAGACAATTACGTCGCAAATTTCAGATTGTAACCCTATCAAGCAAATAATTAGTCTGCAGTACAAAATCAAATCTCATAGGTCCATAGCTACTCATAGTGCGGTAAGAGAACGATGTCGGCCATCAACATTGGCATCGTAGCCTTCTGGACTTGATGTTATGGTTAAAACAAATTGCTTTCCCACTGCAAATGGGTACGGTCAATATACACCTTAACTAAACTTTGGCTAGCTACTTGGAAGAGCTAAACTTTAGTTAGATTATTTGGAGGATTCAAACACCCCTAACTAAAGTCAATGTGAGTATTTGAGCAAACTTATGATTTGTGTGCTACAAGACCCCTCTCACGTGGACTACACACAACAATGCACCTCCCACCTCTCACAGTTCATTGTTCTTAGAAATAGTAACGGGCTTACCAACAGTAACGAGTCCTATGAACAGTAATAACCCAGTAACGGATCCGGATACCATGAGCTATACCAACCTGTTAAGAAACAGTAATGGATCTGAATCCTATTAACAGTCCAAACCCATTTAAAACAATAACGGATCTTTCGTATAGTGCCAGCCCGTTACAAATAGTAAGAACCCACTAAACGTTACAATACCTTTTTTCCCTCCCTTCCTTTTTCCCTGTCTTAGCACGTTTACCCCTTTTTATGTGGTTTCTCGGCTTATGCTATTTAAATGTGACGCCAATATGTTTGCTCAAATACTCACAATGACTACATTTGATGCTCGATACTCAAAACACATACATACACTATCCCGGCTTACATACTATTATGCAGTACAAGGACTACTTATTCTAACTACATTTCTAACCCGGCTTACTTATTCAAATGGACAAACAATGCTTAAATCATAATAACTGACTTGTATTTATCGCCTTCTCCACTGAATACGTTATGTATACTCCTATCTCCTGTCCGCGCGGGTTCACCTACTAGTTAAAAAATAATAAACCATGCTACGCCTCCGGGGAACGATAGGATGGTGGTTGCATTAATTTTTGGAGGGGGGATCTCGTCCAAAAAAAAAAAAAAACATGTTTTGGCTGGGTTATCAGCTAAATAAATGGTGCACTTTTGAACCCCTAACTAAAGTTTAGCCGCTTGATCCA